>JACVVK020000268.1:617500-627500 GCA_018292915.2 Batillaria attramentaria
GCGCTCTATAAAAGCCATGTATTATTATTATTATTATTATTATTATTATTATTAAGCACGCAGTGAGCTTGTCCACCCTTCCTTCTGTGCGTGCAAGATCATGATTGGATCTTGTGAACATTTCCTGCTTCACAACCTGCTTCAATTTCCAATTTCTGAAATCCGACAGCTAAAATATTCAGCAGAGATAGTGTTGTAGGTGCCTTTAAGTACTTGAAGGCACAAACCTATTGAATAAGTTTCCTTTTTCATTTGTTCGCGTTTATTTATAAACATATAATTATGGTTAGAGTGAGTGAGGTTTTAGGGCTTAAAGCCGCGCAAGCCACAAAGACTAATTCGGGGCTGGGGTTTGCCTATAACCTGCGCCTGTAGAGATAGTCTATTCCTATAACCTGCGACTGTAGAGATAGTCTATTCCTATAACCTGCGCCTGTAGAGATAGTCTATTCCTATAACCTGCGCCTGTAGAGATAGTCTATTCCTATAACCTGCGCCTGTAGAGATAGTCTATTCCTATAACCTGCGCCTGTAGAGATAGTCTATTCCTATAACCTGCGCCTGTAGAGATAGTCTATTCCTATAACCTGCGCCTGTAGAGATAGTCTATTCCTATAACCTGCGCCTGTAGAGATAGTCTATTCCTATAACCTGCGCCTGTAGAGATAGTCTATTCCTATAACCTGCGCCTGTAGAGATAGTCTATTCCTGTAACCTATGCCTGTAGTTAGTTCGTTATTTAGGGCTTTTCGCCGCACAAGCAACAAAGACTATTTCGCGGCTAGCTATGCCTATAACTTGTCCCCATCTAGTGGTGTAGCATGACAGTATGCCTCCCTTCTGAGAATTCTGACACAGCTGAGTGCATGGAACCGAGCAAAGAATTACTGACCCGTAAGACAAAAGACATGCTCAGCAGAATTAAGGCTCATTTCCGCCTACCGCGCACGAATATACCACATTTCCCCCCCCCCCCCCCCCCCCCCCCATTCTTTCGGTTTAGGCCCTGTATGTGAGAATCCACTCTCTGGGGCACATAGTCTTTCAGGGGAACGTACATTCATTATTATCATTTTCACGACCCGCCGAAAAGGGACTGCACTCTGAAGCCTAGCGAGAATCAGGCAAGAGCAACGGTTCCTGAACGGCTCTTTTGTAAGGGAGAACGCTTTGTCTACATGCTGTGTTGGATAGTTCTGGGCGGTTGCTGGTGTGTGTGTGTTATTTGTGGCCTTACGCCGCACGTCTGCTAAAGCCACCATTAATAATAATAACTGAGTACTGTGCAGGCGCTTTACCCAATTTCTTGAATCGGCTCAAAGCGCCGCGAACTGAACCCAATACGCACGCTCACGTGAATCACACGCATTCTCTCACACACTGGACATGAACACATTACAGTCACGTGGTGCGAAGGGTCAGCTCAGCTATTTAACTTTTTGAAATTTAGAATTACACATATTTTCCAATTTTGAGGGCCAAACATTTTCAGAGCAGACCCACATGGGTAGTGAGGAATGGTCTGGCGAAAGTGATGATGATCAAGTTTTGAGCCAGAAATTGACAAAGAAGGAAGGAGGGAAAACTTGCGTAGTGGTGACTGCAGTCCGTGTTACAAGTGAAACTGTGATTCCTTGGACGGTTAGATGTCCGAAACTTAAAAGAAGCATACAGGGTGAGACCAGTAGAAGGTAAAGTCGTTCTCGTGTTCGAGGAATTTGAGAGACGTGTGTGTGTGTGGGGGGGGGGGGAGGGGGGGGGGGGTGTTTGGGGGTTTAACGTCCTTTTCCAAGGGGGGGGGGTGTTTGGGGGTTTAACGTCCTTTTCCACCACATAGGGTGATATCAAAGACGGGGCAACGATGAAAAAGTCAGCACAAATATTTGGCCCCAGCCGGGATCGGACTCGAGCATTAGAAGTCCAACGCTCTACCATTCGACCACCCCGGCTCCCCATTTGAGAGGCAGAAAAGACTTGAAACACACAAACGTGAGTAGGATAAATGTGCAACACTCCCACCAAGCCAAGTTTAACTCCATACAGAAATAAATCCATCAGGAATCTTTTAGAGAGGCGGGCCACTGATGCACAGTCTCGGCGGTCCAAACTTACTTGGTAGGATTTGAGTTAAAAGCAAGTGAAATTGTGAAAATGTCCTGCTTACAAACGCTCCAAGCAAAGCGAGGTTCCTTGAATCTGTCAGCGCCGACATGAAAGCAGCAATGTAACCCGGTTTACAAATACTGAACATCGTGCTGCCATTGGTTACGGAGAAAGTGTTGACATTTTGCGATATTAATAATAATAATAGTACTCGCATTAATATTGGCGCTTTATCCAAAATATTTGGCTGAAAGTGCCGCGAGAGGCTAAACCCAACACGCACGCTCACGTGAATCACACGCATTCTCTCACACACTGGACAACAACACGTTACAATCACGTGGTGCGAAGGGTCAGCTCAGTAGTTTAAGTTTCGGAATTTTAGAATTGCATTTATTTTGAGTTTTGTGGGCTGAACATTTCCGAAGGAGAAAGGGGGGGTGGGGGTGGGGGGGGGGGGTCAGCCCGAATGAACGGTGCCACACACGAGAGACAAAAAATTCTTCTCACTGCGTGGGACTCGAACCTGACCTCTCGCACTGGTGCCAAAGTCGTAACCACTAGACCACCGACCATCCCATAGTGTTATTATCCAGAACACAGCCGTTTCCACTGTACACATTATCTTCCGATAACTCAATGCTATCCAACCGTTCCGAGCTCCTTTGGTAGTGTCTAAGATAGTACCCCTTAGATACCTGCACAGTGACAGCATCGCACAGGTTGGCACAGAGTCAACATCCGAATATCGAGGAGTCAGCTCGTATGGCGGGCAACCGCGGCGTAGAAGAATTTAAAATTAAATGTCCATTCGCACAGCCTGCAAACAGCAGTGTTTTGCAGTCAGAGCTCTACTAATTATCGCAACTGTTCAGAAATATAAGTCGGCTTGTGTGAAGTGAACCGAACTGAACTCTGATAAATCGGTGAGAAAATGCGCCAAAGCGGGAAGGAAGTGACACCGCTTCTGAGACCTAGCAACCGTTGCTAGGGGACGCCCCAGAAAGGTCCATTGTGCTCTCGTATTCATCGATTGATCTATTCATCGATTGATCCAGTATATATACACAGCACTGGCGGCTCAGCAACGACAACTCACTTTCCCTTCCCGATTCTTCCCTCCCTTTTCTGGTCCTCCACAACACGAGTGCGTGTCAGACACCCATTCAACTTTGCCCAATTCATTCGCTGCGGGACAAATATAGCGCATGCGCTCTTGTTTAATGCCCGGATCACGAAACGCTGATGGCTGATTTATTAAGACCACGCTGGCACACTTTCCTTTCAGCAGCCGCCGACCGAATCGGAAAGAGCTAAGTATCGAGAAACGATTGGAAGAAAAGTGAACTATTCCAGGCTCACTGGCCGATACCCCATTTCTCAGTGAAGAGAAGGGTTTTCACTGAAGAGGTAAGGCTGTGTCAAGTTGAGGCGAAGTGACTTCTGAGGAGAGGAACAATAAGATAATTGATAAGAAAATAAACTTTACCTGCTGTCTCCGTGAGGAAGGTGATTTTAGTTTCAGTGCTCAGTACGGTAAACAGTGCAATGAAGAAAGAATCGAACAAACAAACCAACAGTTGTGAATCGTTTAGGGATATGATTCTGTTGCAGATTATCTGGTGTATTAATAACATCTTCCTAACACCCTAGCCCCCCCCCCTCCCCCCCCCCCAAAAAAAAAAAAAAAAATCTGCTCTACACCAAACACACCTCCTTCCACACTGTACAAGAAGGAATAGGGACACGTCTTATGATGTGGATGATTACACGGCCGTAGTTCCCGGGCCTGGTTAACGTCGGGATATTTATGACCGGAAGCGTGGAATGCGGCCTATTTATGACCGGAAGCGTGGAATGCGGCCCTGTCCCGCAGTCCCAAACCACACGGACCTCCATAGCATCCTCCCCATTTCCATCAGCATGCATAATAAACATTGCCCCAGCTTTCGATCCCTCCGTGGATTCCACCCATGACCTGGGAGGAACACTACTGGAGCTGGCAAAAAGAGTTGGGGCAGAAAAAAGGGACATAACCAACCTCGGTGGTGCAGTAGTAGAACTCTCCTGAAAATATGAACACACACGACCGTACAAAAAGAATCGAACGAAAATAAGTGGTTAAAAACAATTTGACGCTATAAAAGTACAAAAATCACCACACAAGAATTGACCGAATCAGCACCCATACCAATAGCAATGGAGTCAAAACGCTTAAGTCTGTCGATCTATATTACTGCTAAACAAAATGAAACCATCCCCTAAAATGTCTTTGAATACGAGATCAGAGTGTAGATCAAACAAAAGTCTACAGCATAACAAAACGTATTTTTAGATAAAGTGGTGCTCAAAGGCCGGAGACACCAAGTGAACAAAGCGTAAGTATTTCCCCCCTACTTTTTAAAGATCGTGTGCCTTTAGACTATAAATACAATGGGGACCACCCCTAAACAACAAGAGAGACAACTCTGGTTTTGGTACACTTTTGAGAGTGAGCTCCCCTACCCTATCATTTACTTTTTTTTCTTTTTTTAAAACATATATATTCATATTCAGATTGAAAAAGCCAACAGCAATCAACGTAGCCTTATCAAGGCACGGTTTTTAAAATTTTTTCTTAAACCCGTTATCTTGGCCCGTATAACAATCATGCAGATTGTGCGAGAATGCTTTCCTCAACGCTCAACAATACACACAATCATGTGTTATGTACAAATATCAACAAGAGATAGAAAAACAAAATTGTCAACAGCAACAACAGTGTAGTTCAGCTGAAAACGACAGTAACGACAAACGCTCGTAAAAAAACAAAAAAACAAAAACAAAAAAACCCGCACTTGTGTCGATTGTAATGAGCAGTCACTGAAACAGTCACTGGCTTAACTTGTGCACTGGTTTAAACATAACTGCTGTTTATCTGGTGTGATGCAGGATCTGAAAGTGTGAGTATAAAACCGGCTCTTAACTTGGCACTGCGGAGCGCCGCAGTGTTGTCCACAGTTGTGACACAGTTGTCATTTTAGGGGTTTCCGCCGCTGTGGCATTATCACAGCAACCTGGATTGCGCTCGGTGTGTCTACTAACTACAAAACTGAACACAGCAGTGCTAGGTGACAAACCGATTGAAGATGCACCGTCCGCCATACACGGTTTGCACGCCGAGTGACGTGATACAGCCAATCAGAATCTGTTGTGGAAACCACAGTCACAGTTGTGGCTATTTGAAATCCAAGTTGCTCTGATGACGCCACAGCGGGGAAATCCCCCCAAATCACAACTGTTTCACAACTGTGGACAGCACTTTGGCGCTCCGCAGTGCCCAGTTAAGAGCCGGCTTTACGCAATGAAAGATGTGTGTGTGTGTGTGTGTGTGTGTGTGTGTGTGTGTGTGTGTGTGTGTGTGTAATGTAGTTGTACTTCAGTTTTTCACGCGCGCCATGAGAAATTGTTTCACAGTCTTGTATTTCCGCAGGTACAAATTTCCATAGATTGAGCTTACATTTCGAACGTTGTCACACAGAATTAAATCGGCTGCATGCAGTTTCGATCTCTTTCAAGCGTTAACAATTAAAAAAATCAAAAAAACAAAAAAAAAACACCGAAAAAGGCATAATATTATGTTAAAAACACTTCACAGTGAGTTTCATGATGGGGGGAAAAAAACAAACCTGGTAAAATTGAAAACTTGACCAAAAAAGTCGTCATATAGAAATTGCGTAGAAGACAAGTGTATTGAGAGAACGGTAGTCTTCCGTGTTGTAGCGGAACACACACAGTTCGTGCTTTTCGTCAAAGCTACTCTGTGACACCACAAGCCTCCCGTTGGGCGAAAACGCCACGGCTTTCGGTGACGTCAGTCCATCCTTTGACGTCACCACTTCCCACAGGCGCCCGTTTTTAGTAAGAATACACACGGTGGAGTTACACACGATCAGTGTGTTACCGTCGCTGTCTGTGCACAGGCCGTATAACGACACGTATCCTTCCGCTGGCAGTTTGAAGTCCTGAAACGAGAACGCTCGAAGGAGCTTTCCCTCGAACTGGAAGATCTTGATTGAACTGTTTCCTGCATCCGAGACGATGATCTGTTTTGATTTGTTCACAGCCACGAAATAAGGGTGGTCGAAGTTCCGAGACTCGTCGCCATAGCAACCGAACTCGTGACTGATTCCCCCGCTGGGATAGAGGACGATGACTGCGTGCCTGCAGATGTCAGTGAGGACGATGAAATTGTCGGCAGTCACGGCCACTCCGTACGGGAACTCTATCGTTCCTGAGTGGACGAAACAGGACACTAGCTCTCCGTCGCAAGAGAACACTTTGACCGCAGCGTTGACGCTGTCCGTCACCGTCACGTGGTCGTCTGTCGTCACGGCGACGCCGAGAGGGTAGTTGAGGTTCTCCGGGTTAGGCCCCTTGTGTCCGAATTTGAACTTGAAGACGCCCTCTGGTGAGAAGATCTGGATGCGATGGTTCTCTGTGTCGGCTACGACAATGTCACCTGAACACAGTGAAATATCATGAGAAAACAGAGAAACTTAAAGAGGACAAATGCCTCTGGATATTGTAGGATGTTGAAACGGAATCTATGAGAACCTCGGCGGGAAATGAAGCATGTCAAAGACCGAGTTATCCACATGGGTAGTTTCGTACACGCTACAGAACAAACTATTGCATTTGTAGACGTAAATTATAGACTAGCAGGTTCACTTCTACACTGCCAGCGCATGTACACAATCTTTGACAGGACTTTTTCTGGTGGGTGGTGTATGGAGACTGGGGGCTGGTATGAGGAGTTGGGTGACACGGCTCTGACACTGAAGTCCTGATAGCTTTTTCAGATCAGTTAGTCATCATCATTCTTAAGACGGAGCATGGTTCTTCAGCCGTAACACACACACACACACACACACACACACACACACACACACACACACACACACCTGATTTGGTGACAGCCACTCCACACGGCATGTCAAAGGCTCCCTTCCCCTTGCCTCGACGTCCGATCTTCCTGAGAAGCTTCCCCTGGTCCAGCTCCGCTTTCACAGACGAGCAGTTTGGGGAGAAAAATCTCTTCAGCACGTACATGGTCGCTGAGAAATTGGCGACAACTCTGTCCATGAACTCTGGGAGTTATCGTTTCTGGCGGCTAGCCTTCCACATGGTCATCGTTTCTCTGGAAAAAAGAAATGACGCATATGATCAGTTACTGTATGTAATTAGCGACTCCATGCCTGTAAAGCAAAAATGACGAGCCCCCAGAATTCAGCCAGTCGCGTCCCGCGGCATAATATGAGCACAACACATGGCAGGGTCTGGCAAATATTTTGCCAGACACTACGATTGAAGCACATGTAGTTTGATTAGACTGAAATATGGAAAGAAAGCAGTAAGTCCATTGACGTCATTTGCGGAAAAGACTATCAGGTCAATCTCTTCCATCTCGAAATCACCCCGTTTTTCATAAAATGACGTCATAGACGTACTGTGTTTTGACAGCACACGGCAAAATAAAGGGACGAGGCTCTGGCCTCGGGGTTTGCCGAATGGAGTCGTACATTGATTGTTGAGTTGTATATGATACACCGTAACACATAGCATAACTCAAAGGCAACCAAAAGCGTGGTTTTTAAAGTAGACGTTTCCTATCGCCTTACCAGCGAGAGTGTACTCGACATTAAAAAGGACCTAAAGCGACATGTAAATACGAGAAGCATTAAGCCCTTTTACCGGCCCCCGTAGTGTATGGTTAGCAATTCGGACCATGGACCGGGAGACCCGGGCTCGAGCCCCAGCCGAGGCAAGCGGGATTTTTCCTACCTAGGTCGGCTCCTACCCAGAGCGGGTGTGCTATAGGCCCAGTGGGGAGGTTATTGCCACACAGCCGAGATTCACCCACTTCACGGGTGCGACTTTGGGGGTGCTTCCCTTGGTATGACACGTCTTATGATGTGGATGATTACACGGCCGGCACCGCAGGTGCCGTAGTTCCCGGGTCTGGTTAATGCCGAGATATTTATGACAGGAAGCGTGGAATGCGGCCCTGTCCCGCAGTCCCAAACCACACGGGCCTCCATAGCGTCATCTTACCATCATCCTCATCTCCATCATCATGCACAATAAAAATTGTCCCAGCTTCCGAGCCCTCCGTGGATTCTACCCATTACCTGCGAGGAACACCACTGGAGCTGGCAAAAGAGTTGGGGCAGCAAAAAACAAAACAAAACAAAAACAAACAAAACCTTTTACCAGGTGAAGGCAGAAACTCCTCACTCTTGTTCAACGTTTGAAAATCAAAGTCACGCCAAACTTCAGACGCTGAAGACATGACGTAGTATTCAGTGTTTAGTGACGTAAGTGTTGAGACCTGTGGTATGGTTACTAGCCTGGGCATCTCGCTAGAGTATTATCAGCTGTTATTCCCTATCTTGCTGTTGTTCATCGACGAGTATTTCGGTTGGAAACACCGATGTGCCGAGTCAAACTGCTTCGCCGTTGATCGTGTTGACACAGGGAGCGGAGTTCCCGCCGAAGAGTAGTAATACTTGTTCATCGATGGTTCTCTGCCAAAAAAAAGGTTGTATCTCTGTTCTTTCCATCTGTAAGAAAGAACCTTCTTCTGGCAAGGAACCATGCCTGATTGTCATGTGATGCCGTGCCACATTCACCTTTCATCAATATGAATAACGTTCTCTCATCTGTGTATGATATGTGTGTAAATTACTCATCGTCAATTTTTGCCCACTTCTGTAGAAATTTTCACATTATTTCTGTTTACGAATATGTTCTGCATAGATGCGTGCGAATAATACATGCGTGATGTTGCTTGTGTATGTGTGACGTGGTACGGTGTGTGTGTGTGTGTGTGTGTGTGTGTGTGTGTGTGTGTGTGTGTGTGTGTGTGTGTGCTGTCCTTACTTAGTAGTATCTCCTTTTTTTTTTCTTACAGTAGTTTTAGCTCATGTAGTGTAGCAACGGCAAGTTTTAAAATTGGTATGAATATGCCTGTAACTTCTACCGTTGTAAAATAAAGGTTCTTGTTCTTGTTCTTGAAAGCGGCAGTTCTCCATCTCAGCGGCGTTACGAACGTGGAGGCTTCAATATACACCTCAAGCATCAGGGACTTGGATTACAGCTACTACTGTTCCCAAACACATGACATTGTCCACGAATGCACGTCAGCAGGTGCAACATCACTCTGATAACTGCACGCTGCAACCCCACTCGCGGTGTCGCAACATTCAACACCCTCAGACTACGACTTTGTGACAATGGCGTTTTATAAAGAACAAGTTTACACAACCAAGCGCTCACGTTACTGATCCAGCCCTTCCTTAGGCTGAGGTGCGTCTGCTGTAGGAGCAGTGCGGGTGGGCGGAAGAGGCTATTCTGTATCAGAACGCGCCATTTTGAGTCTGAGTTATTGTCAGTTTCGGGTAATTCAGCAGAATATAACTTTCACCCTGTCCCCGAAAGCGATCAAATCCCGCTACAAAAACCTTGATCGATGCTGCACTCTACACACACACACACAGCCCGCGTCGGTAAGCATGGCCAGATTAGGGAGAGCGAGGACTGACGTCATCGCACGACCTGAAGCGACACGAGAGTGGCTGTTCCATTGATGAAACTCCCCCCCCCCCGGCCACCCACCCCTCGGATCTTGTCTTTGACAAGACGCGGGACTTCAGACTGTCAGAACGGCGCTTCCTTAGACTGGTTGTTTGCTATTTGAAACCTCACACACATAGTCTGTTAGATGCTGCCCATTCATTGAGAAACTGTAAGACGTCTGTGTCACGACGCCCTCAAATTTACTTTTCGTGAAGCCACTGAAAAAGCACAAGAAAAGAAACGGATGGAAAAAGCCAGACACATTTTTTTTTCTTTTACA
>JACVVK020000268.1:632500-667500 GCA_018292915.2 Batillaria attramentaria
TAGTACAGCTTTCATTCTTATATTGAATTAAACTGCATAACCAGTAGATTACAATGACGAACATATCTTGAAATTGATAATTTTCGACTTATTGTCCCTTTTGTGAGGACCAGTCACAAATGTCCTAAGCACGGGGTAAGGGACAAGGAAAAAGCCAGCACAAAATTTGAGTTCATATCCGGTATTCCAAATGACGACAGCGTTTGTTTTTATTTCAGTAGAATCTTTCTTTTTATTTACAAGAGCTACTTTATATTCCCCTTCGGGAAATTCAGGCTGCTTCCCACCGGTGGAAGCGTGTCGTGTTGCAGGGCCACCCAACCTATACACGTACCTATCCTACTTTTCAATTTTGCCGGGAATGGAAAGCCGGATGACCTGGAGAGAAACAGTGCAAGGGCTTGTTGTTGTTGGTGTTGTTGTTGTTGTTTTGGAAGGACCGTGTTTGGCGAGTGTGCTAGTTTGTAATGATTTTGGTTGTCACGAAAAAGCGTGATTTTGTGTTTGTAGGGCACGGTGCATGCCAGGCGGTTGCTACAGGAGGCCAACTGCCAGTGAATGCGCACATGGCAAGCAGAGGTGATGCGAGTGGATTTTAGTGAAGTGAGCGGAAAGGAGACATTGGAATTTTCTTAAACTCCTGCCAGTGGCGCGCCTCTACATGATCTGTGCATGGTATTTTTTTTTTTGTTTCTAGATCAAAGCATTTTTAGGGGCGACTATGATTCCTGACGCCTCTACTGATCGACTATCCCGGCTCCCTCCCCCATAAAAAGTATGGCTCACGGGATAGTACATGAAAGACTAAGTCACTATGACCCAAAACCTCGTATTCTAACGCGCTAAATAAACCACTATTCACAAAAGCTTCCGGAGAGGACGATAACCACTCTTGTCTGTCTCCATATTGTGTTCTAGACCAGGGACACGGATCTACTCTCCCGCCCACAAAAGAACGAGAGATGCGTCACAAAAGGACAGACCGGCCCCCAGCGACGGCCAAATTATGAATATTTTCGCGACATTCCCCCTCCCCCCCCCCCCCCCCCACCCAAGGTCCATACACTAGCCGCCTGACACGTGCCCCGAATATCTGCTGCCAATTTTCCTGAACCAGACACCGTCGCTAGGCAATGGACAGCTTGGCATTGGTCAGCTGCCAGTTGCTATGAGACAAGATAGCGCGAGAAATGGGTACACGGCGGTTACCGCTGGAACGTCGTCACTGTAGTGCTAAAAATAATGCAACGGTAATCTACTGCCGGCTTCACTCAGTTCCGTTTAATAGCAAAATTTATTGGTCGACGGCGTACGACGAAAACAAACAAACAAACTTCATTTAAAACAATAGTCCTTTAATGAAGCCGCCATGCATTAGCTGTAAGGGGAGCTGGAACAGCCGAATGGTAGAGCGTTGGACTTACAATGCTCAGGTCGTGAGTTCGAATCCCGTCTGGGGCCAAATATTTGTGCTGGCCTGTTTTCTCGTTGCCCCGTCTTTGATATCACCCTTACGTGGTGAAAACAAACAAAACACAAAATATGTATCGTCCAGGGAAAGACTTGATTGTGTTTGTGTGCACGGCATTTGTCAAACTGGGACATGTGATCTCTGTTACATAACACAAGACATTTGTCTCTAGGGATTAGTGTCCGGCCGCACGCCTTACCAACGCAAATATTCAGACAGGGGACTCGTTGCCCCGTCTTTGATATCACCCATTCGTGGTGGAAAAGGACGTATACTCCCGAGGGCCCCCCACCCATCCCTCCTCTAAATTTGAGTCTGTTTTTGTTGGTATCGTTGCATCGTATTTGAAGTTTGTGTTGGTGTGCATGTAGATCACCAGCAAGGGCAGGTTTGTCATCAGGGCCCGCACGCCTATAACCTCTTTCCTTGGAAAATAAAGTCAGTCAGTCAATCTGTCTCTCTCTCTCTCTCTATTTCCCCACCCTCTCCTTCTTGCGAAATACTGTAATCAGAATACTGCACCAAATGCCCTTTACATCAAAGTGAAAATGCCTGGAAGGTTATGTATTGTTTTCATCTGGAAAATTAATAAACTCTGCAGACGCCACAAAACTAAAACAACGGCAAACAAAAAGTGATATCCACCGCTTTATGCTTCAGGCATATGAGATGTTTCTCTTCTCCCCAGTTTTTTTTTTTTCGGGCAGAAAATATGAGAAGTTAAGTTTCGTGCAGGATATTGAACATGCTTATGAAGATTTCGTCCTCATGGTTAAAGTATTATTCTTCATCAAAAGTAAAACCGAAATAAAAGTGTGGGACCAGGAATTAGAAAGACGATGATCACAAGCACGTGATCACGAACTAAGGATTGATTGGTTGATTGGTTGTTCGTTTGTTAGCATATTTTCAAGTCCTTTTCCATCACATATGCGTGAGATCAAAGACGTGAAGACGAGGGAAAAACGAGCAGAAACATTTGGCCCCCAACCAGGAACGAAATAAGAAATAACAAACAAACTATGCTCGACGGGTTGAAGTCATTATCTCCACGGAAAGTCTGACACACACACACACACACACACACACACACACACACACACACACACACACACACACACACACACACACACACACGCACAATTTTAGACATTTTCCAATTATTTAAGTGGAATACCCAAAACGCAAGGTTCTGGAAACATATGCAAATTCAAGACATGTTTATGCTCTCCGAAGGGCAAGTAGAGAGTGATCGATATGTCCGTTCGTTCGTCTCAATTTCCGCTTGAAAGGGAGGCAATTACCGCTTTTTTGTCACAAACTGTAGAGGCTGAAGAAGGCTTGCTTTCTTAGACAGCAAAACCGGTCGCACTCTACAGTACACTTCGGGCAGTATCCAGCAGTTCTGCTACATGCAGTAGTCGTTTATCGGACAAAAGAAACCAACACAACGCTCAAAAACCTCGGGCAAACAAATATATGTCACGGACAGAAGCACGTGATAGAGCACACTTTAAGTCACATAACCCGTAACATTGCGAACATTACGTAACCTTAGTTCCTTAACATACAACTGAACTTTATAGACTAGAGTTTGTAGCACACTAGTGGGTAAACACGGTTGGATATCTGCTGTCCGTGGCGCATAAAAAAATCGTGTAGCAGGGAGCAACAAAGCAAAACTGAAACGAAGAAGAACCTGAATACATCTTACTGTTGAAAAGTTGTTTACGCGCGGGTAGATGAATGCTTTAAGCGTTGATTTACGATCTTGCGGTGAAATTTGTACGAGCCGCCATCAGTAAACAGTACAGTCCCCTTTCGTTGTCTCGGATTTCTCACACCTGTAATTTCAATCTTTGCGGACCTGTCGGGCGACACTGAAAACGTACAGCGACTTCGTTCGGGATTTCTGACGGTTGCAGTGTCACGGTGGGATCTTATAGTTGTCACCCCTTTGATTCCAACCCAAGTTGCCACCCAACCGACACACACAGTCAAAATCACCGCCGCCCCACAATGCTTCAAAGTCCCCCTGAGTCAGGTGAATCGGATTAACGTAACCTGTGACGTGCTGTTGCCCCCCCCCAAAAAAAAACAAAAACAAAAAAAAACCCAAACCCCCCCCAAAAAAACAACAACAACAACAAAAAACAAACAAACAAACAAACAAACAAACAACAACCAACAACAACAACAACAACAACAACAAAAACCAACAAACAAACAAACAAACAAACAAACAAACAAACAAACAAAAACCCCAACAACAACAACCAAAAAAAAAAAAACAAAAAACAACAAACTTTCTGTGCTGTGATAGCCGCCTTTTGTTGACAATATGGACTTTATCCTGCTTTGGAAACGTTCAGCCCACAAAATTTGAAAATAAATGCAACTCTAAATTCCGAAACTTAAAATGCTGAGCTGACCTTTCGCACCACGTGATTGCAATGTGTTCGCGTCCAGTGTGTGAGAGAATGCGTGTGGTTCACGTTAGCGTGCGTGTTGGGTTCAGCTCGCGGCGCTTTGAAATTGAATAAAACGCCTACGCAATACTTTATTATTATTATTATTATTATTCAAGGTTCTGGGTGGGATCTCCATGTTTCGGATAATCGACTATTGCCTTCTTGTTTTGAGCATCAAGAAGTTCAGCCTTGACCCCGAAAGCAGTGACACACACAGAAAAAAAAAAAAAAAAAAAACTCTTGCCTTCGGCTAGTTAGTTAGTTAGTTAGTTAGTTAGTTAGTTAGTTACTTAAGGCTTAACGCCGCGCAAGCAACTTGCCTTCGGCTAACAGACGATCTCTTGAAGTGATGTTTAGGTGATAAACATAGTTTAAACGAAGAGAATGGCAGCAGAGAGCGGGAGGGGGTGCAGTGCAGTAGGGTCAGCGGGGGTTGGGGGGTGGGGGGGGGGGGGGGGGAGTGAGGAATGTAGAGGGATGGTCAGTGCCAGAGAGGAAACTAAGCAGAACATAGGGAGGGGGTGTCAGCGGAAGACCAAGATAAGGGATGGCAGGACTGGATTGTGGGTGGCAAGGCAGGGTGAGGGCTGGGGAGGAGACAGCAATGTGAGTTAGTGCTGTGGTACTCAGTTCAGCTGGTTTGAGCGCAGCGCAGCAGCAACAAGCATCAAGAAAATTCCCCACCATCCGGCCATCCCTCCCAATTTCACTTCGAGGAATAAAACAGAACAAAAACTCTTGCCTTCGGCTAACAGACGATCTCTTGAACAAAACTTGACGTCAAGATCCTGGGGAACATTTCGTACTTTTTCCTTCGCTGCACTTCACAACACTCCGTCTAGACCAAGCCACTTCCCTGATAACAAAATAAGGGACGTCAGCGAGGAGCGCTCCAGAAGGATTTAGACTCGATGGGTAACGCTCTCCTGGTGGAGGGATGGAGTCGGATGGCGATCACTCTGTCAATGCAATGAAACGACTGTGTGTGACTGTATATACCTATCTTACATGTAAATGTACTTAAATGGTCACGAATAGAGCCTACCACATCCTGTCCTCCCTAAAATCCAACGAGAAATTCTTATTAAGTGTTTGCATCAATCGCTGAGAGCACCTTAAGGCAGATCTACAGGTCCAGGAGAAATTTTTAAAAAAAGGAAGACGCAAAAGCCATGCGATGGCAATCTGTGACAGAGGAATAAGTATCTCCAAAACCCTGTTGCAAAACACACGGTGTGGGACGGGAGAGCGCGTCATGATCCAATGTGGCAGGGGCAATGGGCGTCAAGGGAAGGCCAAACAAGATTAAGTGCTGTGAGTTTCCGTCCCGCTTCCTCCTTGTATTCTGTGAAACGTCAACAGAATGTGTCTCAGAATGGGAACACCTCTCTCTCTCTCTCTCTTTGCCTCTCTTTGTCTCTGTCTCTGTCTCTCTTTGTCTTTTTTCTTTTTTTTTCTTTTTGGGCATTTTTACAAAAAACGAAAAACATAGACGAGAAATAGTAACATTGACAGGGTACAGTGAGAGCGCAGTCTCCACATGGTGTAAAACGTGTGACAGACCCTTTGACGATGGCAGTTATAACAAACGAATGCTTTAACTGTACAGGACATGACAGACGTAGTAGGCAATTCACCAGTCTACAAAAAAAAAGCCTGCTACGTCTGTCATGTCCTGTGTGTCCTGACTCTGTGTGTGTCTTTGTGTCTATCTGTCTGTCTCTTTCTCTGCCTGTCTCTCTGTCGTTGTCTGTCTCTCTGTCGCTGCCTGTCTCTCTGTCTGATCTGCTCTTACGTGTGGTTCCAAAAAGCAGGCCTTTCCTTCCAGCACAGAGAGAGAGAGAGAGAGAGAGAGAGAGAGAGAGAGAGAGAGATTCACGTCAAACAGATCCGCCTCGAAGTCAAACAGAACCTCAACGGCCAAGCGGACAACAGTCTTTGATCAGTCCCTGCAAGCGGCTTGCTTTGATATTTCTGGTACAGCATCCATCACCCCGCTCCCTCCTCTTTTCACCACTCCCCCCCCCTTCTCCCGCGTCTCTGTCTCCCCTCCAGCCCTCCACACACACACACACACACACACACAGACAGAGAATGGTCTAGCTCCAATCAATAGCAGAAAGGACGGTACCGCTTTCTGCCAATGACCCTTAGGGACACAGTGTCGTATTGTGAACGACGGCTGGAACCACCGAGAGTAGTTCAGTATCAGCAGCTAGGGTCACTAAAAAACAACAACAACAACAGCAACAGCAACAACAACAACAACAACCACCACCACCACCACCACCACCACCCCCCCCCCCCCCGAAAAAAAAAAAGCCTCAAGCAGTGGCTGAAAGCACATCCAGTAGAATGATAGTGATTTTGGCCTAGTGGTTTAAGGCATCCGTCGGTGCGTCCCGAGGAACTGGGTTCGCATTCCATTGTGGGCAGGAATTTGGTTGGAGTTTTCTACTGACCCGCCAGATCGAGCCCAAATCACGTGCTGACTCTCGTTCGTGTACACACGCACGCGGAGATATCAAGTGTGCACACCCAAACCCCCGAAATCCATCTTTAGTTTCCAAGACGACTAGGCTACGGCCGGTGGCGCGGAAAACAGAACCATTATATACATTGTCGCACGTTTCAGAGTGAATAGCAGGGTGGAGGTTTGCACGTGAAGCAGCGGCAGCAGGCTTTCATTGCTTCAACCTCCAGCCCTGCGGCGTCTTCAGCGTTTCAAAGAAGATGGACACGTGCGATGAGGAAATGCCTACCGTTCCATACCATACTAACGAGAGATCAGCCAGTCTTTCTCTGGCCCTCCTGGGAAACCTCATTTATTACGAGAGAAGCAGCGCCACCATGCGAAATAGCAGACAGTGACAGTGACGTCAGATGATTAGCACACAGACACGAAGCACCAATTACGTCACACACAGACGAATTAGCTTACGCATAAGCCGACTCGAAAACAATATGCCATAACGCACCATGTAGGTACAGAATGGAAAAAACACAAGTGCATGTACATTTTTCGTAAGACACTTAGACAGTGCAAACTTATCGTGTATGTAGTTATGAATTCTCCGATGCCGCTCCGAGACAGCGCCTGTAATGCTGGCACTGAGCCAACAGAAGCGTACTCGATGACGCGACGGACACACTGAGCGCTCCAGTAGTGTAACAACAGTTGTGTACTTTCAATGTTCGATCACTCGCGCAAAGTGCAACAACATTGTGTCGCATTACGAGCTGTACTAATCAAGAGTAGTTGGAGCATACAGGCGCACTCACGAGCGAAACTGTTCCAAAATATAAGTTAGCAAAGATGGAATCGGCCCGTTTAAAACAAAATCTTCCTTCTCCAGAAACTGATCCTTTGCAGACGACATTTTCGACAAGCTGTTGCGAACATGGCGTCTCAACTGTGGCATATTTACCGCGATTAGAGAGAAATGGCGCAACAGCCATGGATTTGACAGGAGCTTAAGCCTTTTCTTCCAGAGAACGGCAGAAGTTTTCCGCAGTTTTTCAGCATCGAATCTCTGCTTCAGCCAAACTCTCTGACATTTTTCACACGACAGTTTAATAGCGCGGGGCGAGATACAAGTTCCTCCATCTTGCCCCCTTTCCCCATTTGAAGAGGAGGCACGCTTGGGGATACTGGATCGATTAAAGTTTCCAGTGAGAGATCTTGAGATGTGCTGGTGTCGGTGGGTGTATCGGTTTAACGGGTGCCGCACGAGGGCAAAATCACTTTGGCATCAACACCAATAATGTTAAACCAAGTTATGCCTTAGGTTTCTGGCAACTGTACAACGTTTTGTTTTAGGGCTTTTTTGTTTTTTTTTTGCTGCCCCAACTCTTTTGCCAGTTCCAGTGGTGTTCCTCCCAGGTCATGGGTCATGGGTGGAATCCAAGGAGGGCTCGGAAGCTGGGGCAATTTTTTGTATTATGCATGATGATGGAGATGAAGATGATGGTAAGATGATGCTATGGAGGTCCGTGTGGTTTGGGACTGCAGAACAGGGCCGCATTCCACGCTTCCTGTGATAAATATCCCGGCATTAACCAGGCCCGGGAACTACGGCACCTGCGGTGCCGGCCGTGTAATCATCGACATCATAAGACGTGTCATACCAAGGGAAGCATCCCCAAAGTCGCACCCGTGAAGTGGGTGAATCTCGGCTGTGTGGCAACAGCCTCCCCATTGGGCCTATAGCACGCCCGCTCTGGGTAGGAGCCGACCTAGGTAGGAAAACTCCCGCTTGCCTCGGCTGGGACTCGAACTCGGGTACGGGTCTCTCGGTCCATGGTCCGAAGTCCTAACCACCACACTACGGGGGCCAATTGTTTTAGTTTAGTTAATGCTTGCCATGTGTCTGCCATGTCCTGTGTCGTTCAAACATTCGTTTGATACTACTGCTGTCTTCAACATGTCTGCCATACGATTTACACCATCTGTATATATATACCAATTGTGTTCTCAGTGTACATTGTCAATGTCACTGTTTTCGCTGATCTTTCTATAGTCCTGTGTGAAAATGCAAAAAATAAAAAAAAAATAAAAAATAAAATAAAAAGAATAATAAATAAAAAAGAAAAGAAAACTATGCCTAAGGTTTGCAAAGGATTATTGTTTTGACTTGCGTCGCACAATCTTCAAATCTTATTCCATAGTGCAGAAAAAATTTCAGTTCTTAAGTATTTTGTTTTTCCATTTCAATCAGCACTAGATAGAGACAGCTGTCCTACATATACTACGTCGATAGATAAGTATTTCCTTTTGTCTCTTTGTCAAAAAAATGTTGTTTTTTTATCCCCCCCCCCCTCAAACGCACACACACACACACACACACACACACACACGCACGCACGCGCGCGCGCGCGCGCACACACACACACACACACACACACACACGCGCACACACAAGCGCGCGCACACACACACGCGCACAAAAACACCCTCCCCCATCCCATATCCTCTCTTTCCCGACACACATTCTCCCTCTCCTCTCTGAGGAATGTGGTTGTGTGCTTAAAGTCTCTATGTTCTTAATGAGTTCTGAGGGGAAAACTGTTTCCTACAAAACTCTAAGGCTGTTTGCCAAATATATAATGTTCCTTTTGGACATTGCGACCATTTTCTTGACTTTGCGGATTCTAACAGTAGAGAAATACGACTTTCTTTGGCCTAACACTTCCATACCTGTACTACACGTCGACTGACCAAGTCGCTTAAAATATCCACCAATCAGCGCTGGCTACTTGGATCTCACCGGAGAGAAACCCCCGATGAGCAGCCCGGCAGCCATGAAAAAACCGGTATCACATATCACAAGCTCGACCTGGGCTCGAACCCACGCTTCATCGCCATGACATTGGTGACGGCCGTTCAGTAGCGCAGCGGCTAAATCCGACGCGCTACCTATTAGACCACCGCTCAAGCGGTCTCGCACTGTCAGTACATGCCAGAACCAGATAGAACATGATTATTACTAGTGTCAGTTTTTGTTACTGTCTCACCGCCGTTTTCCCATTATCTTGGCAGTCGTTTCTATTCAAGCATGGCCGAAGGACAGCCCTGTGCTGACCGGCTTACTGTCATTCTATTGATTTTTGTGTACGTGTATTGCGGCATCGTTAGCGGAAACCATCAGACACGAAGAACTGTCCTTCACCCACCCCCCACCCCCACTTCTCCTCCCTCCTTCCCCCGGCCCCCTCCCCTCCCCCGCCGCCCCCACGTTCTCTGTCCCCCACCAAGAGACATGCTGGCAATGTCTTGAGAAAGTATCGGATATCCATGTTGCATGCAGATGTCTTTTCAGCAGGGAGCCCGAGCACTCTCAGGCAGAAAGAAGAAGAAGAGGCAGAAACAAGTGTGGACTTTCTTCCAATGCTCTGCAGTCTTGAGTTAGTCTCTCGGATGGGCACGAATTTATAGCAATGGTTTCAATACTTACATAACACCCCGCGTACATTTACTTTTTTCTCCCCTTTATGTCTTTGTTGGCTTTTTCACACAGGACTACAGACACACAAATATCAGTGACATACACTCGTCACACACACACACAGACACACAGAAACAGACACACAGACACAGACACACACACACACACACACACACACACACACACACACACAGAGACACAGACACACACACACAGAGACAGACACACACAGACACAGACACAGACACACACACACACACACACACACACACACACACACACACACACACACACACACACATAAAGAACCAATGTTGGCTTATGAATGAAACAGTCATATTTCAGAAGGAGGTCATAGTACTAGAGCCAGTAGAAGAGTTCATCGTGAGGTATGCCAACAGACCGCCTTGCAATCCCGACCTGTAAGCTTCGATCCTTATTAACCCCTCAGAACACAAACCACAGCAAGTTATTCGAACACCGTGTCTAAGCCCTACCTGAATGCCGGGACGGAGTGCCATTTCTAAACTTCAGATACAAATTTGTGTCTGAAATTTGAAATGACACTTTGTCCCGGCATTTACCAATGGCGGCGCCGAGCACTCCCGACTGACACGGCATTTCATCCACTCAGTGACCGCAGGGTCATGGAGAAATCGCCGCAAGCTTTGCAGCCAGGAGAATGTTGTATAGCTCGGATATGAGGAGCAAAAAGTCAAGGAGTCCCGCCGCTCACCAATCAAACGCCAGCATTCCATTATTCAAATTGTTGCGCAAGTCATATTCTGTCCCCACCGAGCGGTGTACTCGTATACTGGTGACATTTCCAGATTCCATTGCTGCCAGATTATTTATAGCCATTGTTTCACGCATATAGACGAGCAATCCCCTTTGATTAGATCTGTTACATGAATGCGAAAAATGAATGCGAATGACCGAAGGGTGAAAAGTGAGTGACGTGTGACCTTGACATTCAGGAGACAAACATAAGGACGAGAGCCATCAGACAGACGGCTGTACGTTACACAGCCTCACTCTGTTACACGTGAGAGTCAAACAACACAACAGACTTTTTTCTTGGCTTGCAGCCTGGGATCGAACTTTCCAAGGACTGACTATGCAACATTCCAACAACTCTGCTGTCACACAGAGAGAGAGAGAGAGAGAGAGAGAGAGAGAGAGAGAGAGAGAGAGAGAGTGACTGAAACTTTATTTTTCAAGGATGAAATAACCGACGCACATGTCTCTCTTACTATCTGTCCTTGCTACACTAATAAACAAACAAAACGCATCATCGTCATCATTTTCAGTGCGCGCACACGCACGCACGCACGCACGCACGCACGCACGCACGCACGCACACACACACACACACACACACACACACACACACACACACACGCACATGCACGGACTGACCAGGGCTAGCTCGCTTTACAGCACATTTCGTCAACATTACTGCGTAAATGCTTATGCAAACAATGAAAAGGTTATCATTTAAAATACGACAAATACATATAGAAAAGAATTAAAAACACAGTAAGGGGGACACATTTTTTTTCAATGCTTACTGAGAAAAATAATGACGCACATGAACCTTGAACCTAGAGAAATTATTAATTAGTCGGGCCTCAGGTGGGGGGGGGGGGGAGCGAGAGAGAGAGAGAGAGAGAGAGAGAGAGAGAGAGAGAGAGAGTCGCGTGGGTGGGTTGGTGTTTGGGGTTTAACGTCCTTTCCACCACATGGGTGATATCAAAGACGGGGCAACGATGAAAAAGCCAGACCAACTATTTGGTCCCAGCTGGGATAGAGAAAGAGTCGGACAGTCAGACAGAAGGAGACAGAGAGACAGGCAGACACAGACAGACATCAGTGGAGTGGGCAGGGGGACGGGCTGCAAAATTTCCCCCCAAACCAAACAGAAACAAAACTACAAAACATCTGAGTCTGTGTTGCCACCTGCCGATCCAAAAACCAGCAAACAGAACGAGTGAAAAAAAAAAAGCGAACGGACAAACACTAGTACAGGTTTAAAGATCTAAGCTCCCAACAAAAAGCTTTCCGAAGCGTGCGCAAGCACACTCAACTCTGTCACAGTTGCAGAGTTCACACAGGGTCCAGAAACAGCGACAAAACTGTGCCGAAGAACTGGCCCCACTTCCTGTTGGGGTCCGTCCACGCTACTGTGCACATCCCCCTGCAACCCGGCTCATTTTGTGACCACGCCGTCAGTTTAGCTATGCTATTAGTGATAAGTACACGCGTTTGAAAGTAATTTTGTTTCTTGCGTAAACATTTCAGCTCGCATACGAGCGACACTGACCAAATTCAAAAGTGACACGACTTGTATGGGGATCACTGCGGACAGTACTGACTCGGTCACGGCTGCTGTGATGACCGCTGCACGGACGGATGACCACTGCACGGAGATGTGCACAGTAGCGTAGACGGACCCCGACAGGAAGTGGGGGCAGTTTTTTGGCACGGTTTTGTCGCGGTTTCTGGACACTGTGTGAACTCTGCAACTGTGACAGAGTTTGACTTGGCTTGTAAACATTTTTCACACTTCGGAAAGCTTTTTGTTGGGAGCTTAGATCTTTAACCTGTCCGACTGTGCTTCGGAAGTCCGACACAACCCAGTGCCCTACAGAAGTCCTCTGAGCCCCCACCCCAGGGGCCGAGTGAATCGATGTCGCGGACAAGACGCACCATCCATCCCCACCCAGGGGCCGTATGTCATGTGTCTTGAGGTGTGATCACTAATCGGAATCGACAGTCCGGTTTGGGTCTTTATTCCAGTTTGTCACCTTAGGCCACGATAAAGGAAGAACCTACCAAGTTGCAAGAGTCAATAGTATTCTTTTCAAAGAGGATGACGTTTTGCGATGTGCACTGTCCACAGCAGGCGAGTGGCAACTCTGTATCATGGGGTTTCACTACGCTTACCCTCTGTAATGACCCGAAACAAGCTAACCGAGACCTGAGCCGAGCAACTGATCACTAAGAAGGAAAAACAACAACAACAACAAAAACAACAACAAAAAACAACAACAACAAAAAAACCAAAAAACACAAAAAACAACAACACACGCTCGGTGACAAGGAAAGTGGACAGTTCTGAACAACTTTGTGGTCAACGTGCTATTTCCCAGCGTGCACAGAAGCGGTGAGTTCTGTCGCATTCACCGGCACAGTACATGTTCCAGTCTGTTTCAGAGATTATTGCCTGCATGACTTGTCCCCTGTGCATACACAGAACCGCAGCATACATGCATTTTTCGTGGCAAAGTTGTGCTCTGAAACAGGCTGAAAATGTACTGTGTTGGTGAACTCGCCGCTTCTGTGCACACTGTGAAATAGCACGTTGACCACAACTTTGTTCAAATCTGTCCGATTTCCTTGTCACCGAGCATGTTTGTTTTTTTCCTTCTTAGTGATTATTTGTCTCGGCTCAGGTCTCGGTTAGCTTGTTTCGGGTCATTACAGAGGGTAAGCGTTGTGAAACCCAATGGTACAGAGTTGGGCGAGTGGCAGCTGCTGCAACTTCCGCCATAAAACCGGAAACGTGCGATCTTTGGTAGTCTCGGCTACTTGATTTTTGGGGAAGGACATGTGGTGCCCTTAAGAGTTCAAGCCTCAGATATGGATCGCGGCTCTTTCACTCATAGTTCCATGTTGGTAAACCAAAAATCTCCCGGAGGCTTTGATATCACCCATACGATTGGAAAAGGACGTTAAACTCACGAACACCCCCAGCCACCCATTTGGCTGTGCACTAAACCTTCGGGGCTCCCCTTCTCCCCCACCTCGCATCCCCATTCTGTTTACCTCCCCCTCCCCCACCCCCCTCCTTTTTTTAACGTTGCTTGTGGGCATGCTGTGTTATTTGAAAATCTAGCTCCTACATCATTCAGCGGCTAAAAGTGACACAGTCCATGTTTTATGCAACAGAAGCGATCAATATGTCATCTTGCCGTCTGATTACGGGAGACAACCACTCCTCCGTCAAAAACTGCTGCTCAAAATTGCTTCCCTTTTTTATCTTTTGAGTTTTTCGGTACACTGTTTCATCATCTCGTGCAAAAACTGATCGAGTTTGTTATTTGGTTCCTGGTATCAATCCATTTTTTTTCTAATTATTTGTTATTATCTGCATAAAAAACAGAGAGAGAGAGAGAGAGAGAGAGAGGGTGTGTGTGTGTGTGGGGGGGGGGGGGTCTGCCAATTTCGTGAAACACTAATGTGGATCATCCGGAACTGTCCTGCCTTTCGGATGGCTCACGACATCTCCCTCACCTACCCATCTAGCCTCACGGGGCATAGTCAAAATTCCGATCGAAACGCGGGTGTTACTGGTGTTACCCCGTCTCAAAGGTCCCAACGATGACTGCTCTCAAGTAAACCTACATTATGAGGCTGTTTAAACTACAAGCCGGGTTCACCCCGAGTTTACCTCGACTCGGGTTGGAGTCGGACCAGTGTAGCGTTTGCACTACATTCTCTGCAAATGACGTAGGAAAAATGACGTCATGCCCGCCGTCATGCCTTGACTGCATCAATCATGACGCCAGCTGCATATTTAGATCTAGTCATGGTTCCCCTCTCCTGCAATCGAGGGATGTGTCTTCCCCGAACACTCACTGGTTACCCGAACTAATTTAGATCTAAAATAGATCTAAAATGCGAGTTGGCCCCGGAACCGGGTTACACCCGGGTCCGTAGCAGGGTTGACAACGGGTCACTTTAAATGCAAGGGCACCAACCTGGCTCCAACCCAGTAAAATTGAGCAAATGTAAACGGCCATTATGTTTGAAGTGTGTATATTGTATGAAGCCTGCTCTTAACTGGGCACAGCATGTGCACATCACAGTCGTTGCGCTCGGTGTGTCTACTAACTACAAAACTGAACACAGCTGTGCTCGGTGACAAACCGATTGAAGATGCACTGTCCGCCATGTCTGCGCGCCGAGTGACGTAGTACAGCCAATCAGAATCTGTTGTGGAAACCACAGTCCACAGTTGTGGCTATTCGAAATCCAGGTTGCTGTGATGACGCCACAGCGGCGGAAACCCCCCAAATCACAACTGTGTCATAACTGTGGACAGCACTGTGGCGCTCCGCAGTGCCCAGTTAAGAGCTGGCTTTAACGCGTCAGTCAGACTCGTTGCCTGGCTGTTAAACGGCCCGTTTCTCAGTTTCACGCCGACAATGCTAATGCTAATGCTCGATGCTAATCATATTTGAAAATTCGGAACAGTGCTACTTTTTAGGGCGAACTACTTGGTTCCATTTCGACTGCACCCCGTGAACCTGTGTTGTGCCCTAATCACCAGTGTCTTGCAGTGTAAACGGAAAACCGCTCATTTGGCGACCCATGCGGGTCGTCAGCCCGCGACTCAAATGGCGTGCAGTCACATGCCAAGCGGGCTCCGTGGGTATGAATAAAATATCTGGAAAGGGCGGGCGCCCGTCTGCATGCACGCAGCCCAACAAAGGGTGTAATGGGGACAGCCAGTCAATACTGTCACTGAGGACGCTAATACCTTCTTCCCATCCCGCCATCCAAACGTAAAACAGCAACAACAACAAAAAGAAAAAAAAAAGGGTGGTCGGTGGGTGGGTGTTTGGGGGTATAATCTCCCTTTCCACCACATACGGATGATACCAAAGACGGGGCAACGATGAAAAAGCCAACACAAATATTTGGTCCCCGCCAGGAATCGAACTCACGACCCGAGCAGTGGAAGTCCAACGCTCTACCATTCGGCCATCCAGGCTCCCCGAGAGAGAGAGAGAGAGAGAGAGAGAGAGAGAGAGAGAAGAAGAAGAAGAAGAATTCTATGAATAGTTATCAGCAATATAAACTCTATGAATATTTACATGTTTGTGATTGCTCAGTATTACCCTAAACCCAATACAACAACAATCTAGCGATAGACATTGCCATCTCATTTAGGTTTAAGAGTCCCCCCCCCCCGCACCGCCTATCCCGATGAACATTATCATTCGCAATACCCGTTCTCATGGAGATGACTTGTTTTTCTCACACCGCCTACTGGTGTACTCTGACCTATTGTTGTTCTCATGACCTATTGTTGTCCTCAGTTTCTGTTCTTCCTCTAGACGACCTGTTTGTTGTTCGACATGTTCTTGTTCACATTGGCATTAACTCGTCCTGAAGACCTACTTTACAGGACTTTTCAGTGTTGGATCCAGTGTTGTCCTTAACAACTATTGTTGTCTTGATGACCTATTGTTGTCCTAAACGTGACCAGTGTCTTTATGACACATGTTGTCCCCAACATGACCTGTTGTCTTCATGACTTATTACTGTTCTCAACAAGACCCGTTGTCTTTATGGCCTATTGCTGTCTTCAACTTGACCTGTTGCCTTTCATGACCTGTTGTTTTCCTCAACCTGACCTGTCGTCTTCATGACCTATTGTTGTCTTCAATCTGACCTGTTGTCTTCATGACCTATTGTTGTCTTCAACCTGACCTGTTGTCTTCATGACCTATTGTTGTCTTCAACCTGACCTGTTGTCTTTCATGACCTGTTGTTTTCCTCAACCTGACCTGTTGTCTTCATGACCTATTGTTGTCTTCAACCTGACCTGTTGTCTTCATGACCTATTGTTGTCTTCAACCTGACCTGTTGTCTTCATGACCTGTTGTTTTCCTCAACCTGACCTGTTGACCCATTTTTATCTTGTATTATGCATTGTTGCCGCCACACACCCAATCCTGTCCACAAAGACCTTTCCTTGTTCTATTCTCCCATGACCTATTTTTGACCTACAGTTGTCCTCATGAGCTACTGTTGCCTCAGGACCTACTGTTGTTCACATGACCTACATTTGTCCTTTTGACCTACTGTTGTCCTCATGACCTACTGCTGTCCTCATGACCTGCTGTTGTCCTCGTAACCTAATTTTGGAGGTATGATGTCCAACTCTTGTTCTAATTAAGTCTTGGTTTTTATATTCATTAGGTCATTCAACCGACTACAAGACACAGAAATTAGCAAGCTCTCTTCTCATTATCAGACCATAATTATTGACAAAATGCGGTAAACATAATGCTTATGTGTAAAGCAAAAGCCGTTTTCGCTTTCAGGAGTTTACCGTCTCCGACACAAAGAGGTTCTCAAACACGCATTTCGAACGGCTTTGCAGAACTAGGGAAGAAATAGAATTGTGATTATGACACTACGCTCACAAAAGACATCTTTCCTTCCTCTTTTTTATTTTCTCTTCTATTCCTGTCAAGACACATTTTCTGACCTTATGACCTGCACGCGCGTGCACGCTCCACTTTTTACCTTATTCTAAGACCGAAGTGTGAACACCCAATTAGATGACAAATAATTAATGTCGAATCGGATTTTCAGGCCTGTCACTTTCATTAGAAATCAAGACGTGACGGCGCAAGAGCGTGACTGAAATGCGAGAACAGACGACCGCAATTTTTGCTATCTCCGCCACAGTTGCTGTCCTCACATAGCCCAGTACATTGACACCATCGCATCTTTTCAGCGCGGAGGTTTACTTCGTTTGACCAGTGAGATACCTGACCTGTTAAACTAAATGAGATTAGATAATAATTTGAAACAGAATCGTCAGGGAAATTTGGAGGTGAGGAAGCGTCGTCTGTGGTGATACACGTTCTGATTAGAAAAGGAGTTTACTTAGTTTCATATAAGGAAACTCAAAAGAAGTGTTCTTGTGTTTGTTTTATTTTATTGTTTTTTCTCTTTCTTTGAATGGATCTTTTCGAGTTATATTGTACCACGTGAATGGTATTTGCTAGAAAGTCATTGCAGACCACTTCTTGTTGCTGAAATGTGTCATTGACCATCTATCATTTTCTCTTTATAGTATGAATACATTTCTCATTGAGTGGGGATACTGAAACCCACAGCTCTTTTAGGATTAAAAAAAAAAAAAAACTTAGGAAAAAAATTGATAATCAAGCACAGCTCTTTAAAAAAAAAAGGAGGCTAAAACAGTACAACAAGATAGCAAGGTGACGCATCTATGCAGCGGAAACCAACTACGTGATCACGTGAGGCACTCGCGCCTTTTTTCATTCCATTGATTACCAACACGCCCTAGAAACGTGTGATCAAAACCCACAATGTCCATACAATATTCATAGCGACTTAGGCCCGCTACAATTTCACCCGCTTGTTTGGCAGCGGCACACACATCTGAAACGTTCACAGAGGCATGAAAGATCTCCTGGGGGAGAAAACTCAATTAGGCTCTGATTATCTCCCGTTAGAAATCTCGTTATTTCTCGTACGGAGCTTTAGTCGAGAGGTTGCGGTATCGGGTCGGAACACATAGTTGGAGGCGTTGACTTAGTGTGTTACCGTTTCCGTTCCTCGGTTGTTGACTGATCGTCCTGTTAGCTATGACAAGTTTAAACGCTTAAAGATCTGCAGTTTCATAAAAACGCCCCCCACCCCCAACAACAACAACAACCCCCCAAACAAAACAAAACCAAAAACCAACCAACCAAACAACAACAACAACAACAGCAACAGATCAAACAAAACAAAACAAAAAAAACAACAACAATAACAACAAACAAAAAACAACAACAAAAACAAAACAACACAACAACCTCAAAACACACACACACACACACACACACACACACACACACACACAGCCCACCCCCATCCCCCCACCCACCTCCTGCTATCCAAGAAAAGACAGGAAAAAACCCCAGCGATAGAAATTTGAATAGGAGAACGTACAGCTATTTTTCCCCGATTGTAAATTTGCACCGACTGTCTCGTTTCCTAGGGTTTCTCCGCTAGGAACGCCTACACAAAAGCGACAATTTGCTGTCAGAAGCCAGAAGAAGCCATAGAGTTAGTCCAGGCAATCTTCATTTTCCTCTTCGACAATCATTCATGTCGCTCTGTGACAGATTGGTTGGACAAGTGGCCTGTGGCCAGTTCTTGCACATGCGGGTGTTGTGGTGGGGGTGGGGGATGGGGATGGGGTGGCGGGGGCGGGAAGGGGGTGCTTGTGGCAAGGGTCGGTTGGGGATGGGGGAGGCTAGGGGTTGCTTAATCACAGGTGGAAAGAAATGGCGGAGACCAAAAAACAAGGGGGGAGGAGGGAGGAGATGGGGATGGGGGGGGGGGGAGGGGGGTAGTATGGGAGCAATTGATTGATTACTCAATGCTCCAAGTTTCGATTTTCTTCGTTTGTCTTTGCTATCTGTCATAATGCTATACTCTCAAACACAAAAAAACCTTAATCGATCTTTGTCAGTTTCTCCTCAGACCTAAAACAAGAACAAGAACCAAACCAAACCAACCCCCCCAAAAAAAAACAAAAAACAAAAAAACCCCCAAAAAACGAAAAAACACACACACACAAAAACAAACAAACAAAAACAAACAAAAACACAACACCAAACAAAACAAAACAAACACAAAAACAAAACACAACAACACCAAAACAAAAAAAAAAACAAAAAAAAAAAAAAAAAACAAACAAACAAAACAAACAAAACAAAACAACAAACAACAAAAAAAACAAAAACACAAAACAAAAAACACAAAAACAATAACAAAAACAAAAAACAAGAACCAAAAACGAAAAAAAAAAAAACGACAAAAAACAACCCCAAAACCAAAACAAATCAAAACAAATCAAAACAAAACACCCCCAAAAAACACAAAAAACACAAACACACTTTTGGCTCTGTAGTAAATCGAAACGACCTAGAGAAGTTTTTTTTTTTTTTTTTTCTTGTTTTGCTCTCTACAGATGTTTTTTCTTTAAAGACACTTTGCTAGAATATGTTGCTAGGAGATAATTATCATGACTCAACTCGCCATGTTTCTCCTCAATCAAAAGTCTGCTCAAAACGTGATGTTCGATGCGTGCACGCAGTGGGGAGGTGGGCAGTAGGGGGGTCGGGGTGGGGGTTCAAAGACACGTCGAGCCCTAGAGACTCCTAACGTGACTCTTTTTGTTCTGGCTGCGTAAATATGGCCAGTGAACTGCCCATCACAAATCGTCAACTAATCTACATTAAGGGAAGAAGTAACTTACTTTCTAACCCGGCACAAAGTACGAAATGATGTAGAGAATACTCTAGCCTTTCTTGATGATGATAGTGATGACGACGACGACGACAATGACGACGACAATGACGACGACGACGACGACGACGACGACGATGGTGGTGGTGGTGGTGGTGGTGGTGGTGGTGGTGATGATGATGATGATGATGACGACGACGACGACGGCGACGACGACGATAATGATGATGATGATGATGATAGTGTAGACTTGATACAGCGCACGCCTCCACGCATAAAAAGGTGCATGATCACGGCGCTAAGGGAAGGGTTTTGAAAGGACATGGGGAGAAAAAACAACAACAAAAACCCCTGTTCTTTTACAGACAAATGCTGGGCTTGCTTTTAACGACGGGGGTCACTTGCCCCGCAATACCACTACGCACACGGGGTGCAGCCAAAATGGACGCTAGCGTTTCCAGTGCTACTCCGCTTCAAAACTTTCGACGACCATTGGTTTCACGCAAAAGTCATTTGTTTGAAATAATTACGAGAATGCACACGTGTTTGCCTTGTAGTATTGTGTTGGTCCAAGCCGTTGCCGGTCTGCATGGTAAACAGCCCATTTATCGCTTTTAGCCGACAGAGCTATAAGTTCTGTTGGAAACGCTTGGTGCAACTCAAATTTGAAAATGGACACACTCCATGCTACTGTCTATAAACAACAACAACAACAACAACAACAACAATAATCGCATATTAAAACAGGCGTTATATCCCAGATATTTGGCTCAAAGCGCCGCGAGATAAACCCAACGCACACGCTCACGTGCATCACACGCATTCTCTCACACACTGGACATGAACACATAACAGTCATGTGTTGCGAAGGACCAGCTCAACAATTTGAGTTACGGAATTTTAGAATTGCATTTTTTTTTTTTTGGATCTGGTGGGCTGAGCATTTCCAAAGCAGAGGGGGAGGAAGCCGGAGTACCCGGAGACAACCCCCTCTGTCATGTCGAGGCTATCTTTGAAGAGGAATAGTTAGTTAGTTAGTTAGTTAGTGAGTTAGTTACTTACTTACTTAGTTAGCAACAAAGACTATTTCGCGGCTAATCAAGATCCTTCTTCGCCAGACTAAAATAAGGAAGACAACAAATCAAGCTGTAAATATATATAAATTAATCTATCCGGTTTAAATATTAAACACGTTTCACTTCTTTGAACATCGAAGTTAGTCCGTATTACTTGAGAATATGTGGTGGAAAAGGACGCAAAACTCCCAAACACCCACCCACCCACATGTATTACTTGAGGTGTCTAAATTTTATAGAACAGATTTGACTCTTTCAAGAAGCTAAAGATGCTGTCAGGGGGAACATCCCGGAGTGAGCGGTGGTCTAATAGGTAGCGCGTCGGATTTAGCCGCTGCGCTACTGAACGGCCGTCACCAATGTCATGGCGATGAAGCGTGGGTTCGGACCCAGGTCGAGCTTGTGATATGTGATACCGGTTTTTCCTGGCTGCTCATCGGGGGGTTTCTCTCCGGGTTATCCGGCTTTCCTCCCCAAGCAAAATTGAAAAATTGTATTAAAAAAAAAAGATAGGTACTGGGTGGCGCTGCACCGTGGCGACGCGCTTCCCTCGGAGGAAGCAGCCCGAATTTCCCGAAAGGGATAATAAAGTAGTAAAAAAGAAAGGAAAAAAAAAAAAAAAAACCTTCAAAGAATCTGCGTAGTAATGCTTTAGCACTAGAACCACTCACGTCAATTTAACTACACCCCTTGACGCAAGCGTTGTTGCTGCATGGAAGCCAGAACGTCAGCCTGCAATCCCAACGGTTAGAGCAGTGTTTCAACCGCCCATAACCCGCCTGCGGGCAGTTAAATTATGAATGGTTGCGCGCCAAACGCCAAATGCTAATCGTAATCGGCAGAGTCACAGTCACCTCACTAGGGACAGGAAAAATAACGGAAACTTAGGATTTCCACAAAATCGTTTTCGGATGAAGCGTGGACAACATGTTTGGACAAATCATTTGGTTTGCAATGTATGCAACCCAGCCCCAGGCGAGGCTTATGTTTCGTGTCGATATTTCCGCTAGAATGAGCACAGAGGCATTTCCGCTACTGCGCGAAACAGATGCTAAAAAAAGAGAGAAGTGCATGTGATGCATGAACAGGGTTAGTGGCGTTGGCTTGGAATAAGTCCATGTTATCCGAGTAATGTGATATCCTCGGCGGCGCTATCCGGATGTCATTTATTCATGCACAAAACATCCAGTGACGGACAAATTTGTATTGCCACTCTGGTACACGTTTTTGGCTTGTACGAACAAAGTAATCGTGTTTGCAAAAGTTCTTTCTTTGCTAGGCTTTCAAATGAACGTCAAAAGTGAGGTGATATGATGATGATGTAATGATATATGCTGTGATATGAGATGATATATATATGATAATATAGGGTGTTAAAAAAATTATCACTACTTATTATCTAATCTTATTCTGAGCCCGTCCAATGACTCATCGTAACTGACCTCAAGGGATAAATAAAGTATCACTGAAGTGAATTGAAAATATCGTCTGTAGATATAAAGATAAAGATAATAAAAACCAATGCTAAGAGTTAATATTAATACATGTATAACATATTAAACGGGCTAATTCAATATTTGGTCCCTGATCTTGGTCAATAAACTGTTGATTTGGTTGAGTGGTCAGCTTACGTTTTGGAACCGTTTCGCTCGAGAGCGCGCCTGCACACTCGAAATACTCTATTTCGATGATTAGTACAGCTCCTAGTGCGGGGAAGCCGGGGTGGTCGAATGGTAGAGCGTTGGACTTCTAATGCTCGGGTCGTGAGTTCGTATCCCGGCTGGGGCAAAATATTATTTTGTGCTGGCTTTTTCATCGTTGCCCCGTCTTTGATATCACCCCCAAACACCCACCCACCCGCTCCTAGCGCGCATACAATCTAGTTTACACTTTGTACGAGCGGTCGAACATTCAAATTTTACGACTTTTCCACTGCAATTCAGCGTTAGATAGGTTTAGATTTCACAATACAATGTGATCTAGAACATCGCACCACAGGTACATTGTGGTCGGATACAATGTGAACATATCGCAAGGAATTCAGCAGCGCAAAATACGAACAAAGGAAATCGAGGCTTGGACGCTCCAAGTGAGGAAACAAGAAGTTCATTTTCCCATCAAGTAGTATAACAATGACCGTTTCAGAATAGATTTGGTCCCTGATCCTGGTCAATAAACTGCTGCTTTGCTCGAGTGGTTTGTCCCAATGGCCCTATGCATATCTGAACAAAGAACAATCGTGTTTTCTTGATCACATGCGTGCATGACTGCGCCTGAGCGTATGCCTCTTCCACCTACGCCCTCCCACTCCCAGCACCCTCCCGGCTCCCCCCTCCCCCCACACACAACCCTCAAGATGTTATCGACACACGTTATACCATGTATGCTCTTGGTGACACTTTCCGATCGAAGCTGGTAGCGGGGATGGCCGAATGGTAGAGCGCTGGAATTTCAATGCTCAGGTCGTGAGTTCTAATCCCGGCTGGGGCCAAATATTTGTATTGGTCTTTTCCTCGCCGCCCCGTCTTTGATATCACCCATAAGTGGTGGAAAAGGACGTTAAACTCCTAAACACCCACCCACGCACCCTCCGATCGCAGCCACGAAGGATTCGTCGATAACAATCTCCATCACAGAATGATAAATTAATATCAGAGCGTACAACTTTGGTCTAACCGCTTCTCAGCGTACGAGTATGAGCCACTCTACAAAACTGTACAAACCGCGTGACAAAAATAATGAAAAATGAAATGCTTTACAGTCGCAATTCTCTGTGTCCAATTCTCTTTTCAGAGATAGTCACGCCAAAGACGGAACGCGTGTGGTTTTTGAAAAACACAAATGTTTAAAGACAGGACACCATATTGTTACACAGATGTGTAGACTGACTCACATCCAAGCAAATATTTTACCCAAATAACTGTGCAAATATCGCACTGTCACGAAAACGTGCTGACACCCGCTCCCGGAAAGCTAATCTGCGGAAATTTACAAGACTTCCGTCGATAAGTATACACTCAGTTCCGTTCTCTGAAACATCAGTTATGGATATACTACACACGCATAGTAACGACACTGTGAAAATCAGTAAACACTGTTACGAAAAGGCCTCGGTATGCTAATCTACGCTAATATAACACTGACACGAAGACGCCGCGGTACACTAATGTACGACAAATTGCAAGACTTCCGTCCAAAAATATAAAGTCAGTTGCGTTCTCTGAAACAGTAATTGACTAAGTACACGGACAGTAACTGTGAAAATATAACACTGACACGAAAAGCTAAGGACACCCACCCTCGGCACGCCGCTAATCTATGACAATTTGCAAGACTTCCGTCCAAAAATATAAGGTCAATTCCCTTCTCTGAAACATCAGTAATTGACTAAGCACACGGATAGTAAGGACACTTACTGTGAAAATATAACACTGACACGAAAAGCTAAGGACACCCGCCCTCGGCACGCCGTTAATCTATGACAATTTGCGAGACTTCCGTCAAAAATATGAAGTCAGTTCCGTCCTCTGAAACATCAGTAATTGACTAAGCACACGGATAGCAAGGACACTTACTGTGAAAATATAACACTGACACGAAAAGCTAAGGACACCCGCCCTCGGCACGCCGCTAATCTATGACAACTTGCAAGACTTCCGTCCAAAAATATAAAGTCAGTTCCGTCCTCTGAAACATCAGTAATTGACTAAGCACACGGATAGTAAGGACACTTACTGTGAAAATATAACACTGACACGAAAAGCTAAGGACACCCGCCCTCGGCACGCCGCTAATCTATGACAACTTGCGAGACTTCCGTCAAAAATATAAAGTCAGTTCCGTCCTCTGAAACATCAGTAATTGACTAAGCACACGGATAGTAAGGACACTTACTGTGAAAATATAACACTGACACGAAAAGCTAAGGACACCCACCCTCGGCACGCCGCTAATCTATGACAACTTGCAAGACTTCCGTCCAAAAATATAAAGTCAGTTCTCCGAAACAGCAATAATGGACAAAGCACACGGATAGTAACGGCACTAAAAGATACGATCTCTGACGAAGGCTTTATGACGCACGGCGCACGCTCCGTACGGTACCGGACGCTGTAACTAACACGTTACTAGCGCTGCCAAGAACCCGCTAATGATTGATTGTACTACTTTCCCGGCGCCAGTCAATGCTGCCGCTGCAACGGAAAGAAACACAGAAAGAAAGACGCCTCTACGCCTGCCACAGGAAAAACACCACGACCAAAACCTGGTGTAGGCTTGGACAGGCGTTTCCATACGATGCACAGACAAGAATTGAATAGTTCAACTTACCTTGCAGGGCGGTGGAACAGTGAGGAGGGAGCCATGTCTCATTTGTTGAGCGCCGATCAGATCCTGACTCATTGCGAACCGGCCGCGGCTCTGGCACTGCTAACCACTGGTTGTCGCTCAACGTGATTTGAAAAACAGGCAGTTGGAGCGTTTTCAATATGTACAACGCTGCGCTGACATGGTGGTGTTGGTGTTGGTTTTTGTCGACATTATATTCTTGCTGTTGTTGTTGGTCTTGCTGGTCATATTGGTCTTGTTGGTCCTATTGTTATTGTTGTTCTTGCTGGTCTAACTGGTCGTGTTGGTCTTCTTTTTTCTTGTTGGTCGTGTTGGTCTTGTTGTTCTTGTCGGTCTTTTTATGTTGGTCTTGTTTGTATTGGTCTTTTTGTTCCTGTTAGTCTTATTGGTATTGCTGGTCATGTTGGTCTTATTGGTCATGTTGATCTTACTGGTATTGTTGTTCTTTCATGTTCCTCTTTTTGGTATTGTTTTTCTTGTTGGTTTATTGGTATTATTGGTATTGTAGGTCATGTTGGTCTTCTTGGTCCTATTGGTCTCAAGTTGTTGTTTCTGTTGGTCTTGTTCATGGTTTTTGTTATTGTTGTTGTTAGTGGTGGTCGTGGGGATCATGGTGGTGGTGAATCGAACGACAACCGCACAAGAAATCTAGACATTAATCCGTACTTGTAAAGCGTTTATAAATGCGGTGTATGCTGTAAAAAAAAAAAGGATGACCAAAAAGGAGACTTGTTGTCACCGCAGAGGCTCCTGGCAGCCAGCGAGTGCCAGCGTATGATGGTAGTGTTAATATGGAAAGGGTTAAGAACCATGATGATATAATGGTCTTTGGTCACCGCAGGGGCTCCAGGCAGCCAGCTAGTGCCAGCGTATGGTGGTAGCGTTAATATGGAAAGGGTTAAAACCATGATGATATAATGGTCTTTTGGCATTTTTTCCCCAGTCTTTAAATTCACGTCAGAAATGCGATTCGGTCGAGTGCGGACGCCATTAGGCACGCATCATTGATCTCTGTATCCTTTCATACCTCACTGGCAGAGCAAACGAACATTGCAGACACGGTGTATGCTGGTGCATTTAACTGCAGGGAATCAAGCATGCAAATTTAATGGAGTACAATTGCGATTTCGCTCGGATATTATTGCTTTTCCCAACGACATTGATCACATTCATGGCATCCGCAAATTGGACAACGAGGCTGTCAGAAAAGCTTTTAAATTTTCATCATACCATTTGTATCTCTTCTGGCCTATGACAGCATCTGTTGAACTGAAACAAACGATCGAAATAGCTGTGAACAGTCTGATTTGTAGTTATGTGACGTTTTACGAAGTTACTCGGTTATATATACAGGCCCATAGCCGACTGTTGCAGCAGATGAATGGTTGGTTAGTTAGTTAGTTAGTTAGTTAGTTAGTTAGTTGGTTGGTTAGTTAGTTATAGTTAGTTGGTTAGTTAGTTACTGAGTTGGTTGTAGTTGATTGGTTGGTTGGTTAGTTAGTTGGTTATAGTTGGTTGGTTTGTTGGTTAGTTAGATAGATAGTTAGTTAGTCAGTTAGTTAGTTAGTTGTAGTTGGTTGGTTGGTTTAGTTGATTGCCGGGTTGGTTGAGGTTTTAGCGATGTTTTTTGCTGAGTAAGCGTGATTAAACATACCCCCCCCCCAAAAAAAAAAAAAATAAAAAAAATCAGTAGATACTAAATGCAAGCTTAGAATCGAACTTACACATTCTGATCAACATCCAGTGACCGACTCAGTCTTAGGACGAACAGCGCAGTGGGTGGGAGGTGGTGCTTCGGAGAGTGGAAGGAGGTGTAAGCGTAGATTACATCACACGTCATTCATTTCGCCTGTAGGGCGTCCGAGACTGAGGTGTTAATCTGATACTTTCACTTCCCTCCTTGTTGGTCTTGGTGCGCGCTCTGGACAACCTGATTTCACTGTATGGATTTACTGCATCCTTCACAGCCAACATGCAGTCCTTTGTTTCAAAAGGAAGAGGGATGTTTACATAGCCACCGATAATGACAACAAGTTCGGACGCCGAGGCCGGTCAGGAAGAATTCCCGCAGAGACCTGATAAGAACCGCGAGGCACCGACGGGGTCACTGGGCCCTTTAGCGACAAGGCGGAGGTGACCCGTAGATTCACAGACCGTAGGGACGCGAGTACCCAGCTTCCCCCGCAACATACAGACAACCTGGGTAGAATAAATAGATTCAGAAATACAAGACTTCCCATGGTAACCCTACGAGTTTTTATTTATTTATTTTTTATGGATAACCAAACCTGACGTTCTGAACTGAAAGATTTGCAACTGAATTACAGAGCAATTGAAAACAGGGTCCCTTCACCCCCCCCCCCCCCCCCCCCGCACCTTCCCCTTTAGCTCAGGAATCATTATATCCAACGTTGGCCTTAAACAGCTTGCCTGCCCATTTGGCATGACTGTAAATTGATTCCATTTTCCAAAAATTTAAATGAATTCATTGTCTCCGAGAAGAATTCGTGGTGAGTGGTGACCATCTACTGACCTAGTCAGCCGTTTGATAAACTGGCAGACGCTGTGCGTTCCGGCTTCTGTTTTGCTCAATGCCTCCGTGTGCGTGTGTGTGTGTGTGTGTGTGTGTGTGTGTGTGTGTGTGTGTGTGTGCGTGTGTGTGTGTTGGGGGGGGGCTGTAACCGGGAATATTTGTATGCGACACAATGCTAGAATAACGACAGTATAGGTCCTCCAAATCCACCACAGATGAATTCTATGCTGGGATACACGCTATAACAGGCACACCTCTTTCCAATACAGATCCTGCGACCACAACCGTGTCGCCGTATTGAAAACGCTGCTGAATTTCGATTTCGCTTGTCTGCGAGTCACGCCATCACCAGTAGTAAGCTTGTGCAGGTCACGTGACAGGCAGCCCAGTGATCTCACTCATTCATTCATAAAACGCTGGGGGATCGATAGGAGGGAGCGTGGCATGTAAGGACACACACTGTCTGCAAGTGTTCCGTTTGGATTCACATGTACGCTCACAGTTTCTCTTGTCCTTCACCGTGGAACTATGGTGCAAGCACTGCGAGTGTGTACCGACCTTTCCCAAACACATCTTGGCTACCAGAGCGTTGTAGGCTGTTTTGGTGACGCCTGACGGAGTATAAGAGCTATCATACTACTGCTACTACTAGTACTACTGCTGTTGCTACTACAGCAATAACTGACTACTACAGTGATAACTGACTACTACTATTATAATTACTGCTGCCATTATAATAACTGCTACTGTTGCTACTACTACTACTACAGTAATAACTACCACTACTACTACTATTACTACTGCTACTACACTACTAATACTGCTACTCCTACTACAGCTGCTAGTACTACCACTGTTACTATTACTACTAGTGCTACTACCACTACTATACTACTACTACTGCTACCGCTACTACTGCTACTATATAGTACTACTACTATCCCCTATCACTGCTATTACACTATTGCTACCACTGCTGCTTAAAACACCCACTAGTGGTGTGGCACACCCAAGAGTTAAAACAGCCAGTTGTGGTGTGCCACACAAGAGTAATACTACCATCAACTACCACTATTACCACTGCTACTTCTAACTATTACCACCACCATAAAGTGTTGCGGGCACTCGCAGAGTAAAACTGCCTCAGACCGTTTCAAGGAAATTTTTGGTTTACACAGTGTAGTCGGAACCTGTGGTGTAAGGACACGAATTGACCGTGGGGTCATGTTTGGTGTTTATTTGGGGTATTCTGTTTGGCGAGTGTGCTAGTCTGTAGTGATTTTTGTTTCACGAAAAAGCCTGATTTTCGTGAATTTTGTTATATGTTGGTCAAGGTACATACCAGGCGGTCACAAAAAGAGGCAAGCTGCCAGTGAAGCTGGGACTTTTTGCACAGAGGTCGGGCACAAGTGAGGCAAGAGGATTTGCGCGAATTGCCTCTCAACGTAAAGAGAAAGTAGATGTGCATTATTCCAGTGAGGCCTGAGCGAAACGGAGACATTCAATTTTTTAAAAACCCCTGTCAGGTGCGTGCCTTTGAATGGTCTGTTCATAGTAGTAATTGTTTCTACATTGAAGCATTTTTTTAGGGGTGACTATGATGCCTGAGGCTAATAGGGAATATATAGGCATTTTGAGGCCCTGTGTATTTGTGTCCTTCGACCTCAGGGAGCCCACCTCAGCCAAAGCATAACCGGTACAAAGAAAATTAACACGTCTTCGTCTGTTTATTTCAAAAGGTTTCATTCATATGGAAGATATCACAGTGTAAGGATTTCTGTTAAACAAACCGAGTAATATTAGGACAAATTGAGACAAGCGCGTCAAGCCTGCCAATATGTGATAATATAAAACAAGCGTGTTAAATGGGACAAAGAGAGACAGGAAAACACCCACACAACAACATCAACGCCAACAAAAAAAACCCCACCACAACCACCAACAACAACAAAACGCGCGCGCGCGCGAGAGAGAGAGAGAGAAAGAGAGAGAGATTTTTCACGCTGTGTTAAAAACGGTTCTGCTGAACAACAACAACAACAACAACAACAACAACAAACTGATTAACATTTAAAACAGTCAAGTCTTGATAAGGACGCGTTCTGAATGGTGACATTAATTATTATGTTGACAGGAGATTTAAAAACAAGAATCTGTTTTGTTGGGCGTTTTTCTTAATAGAATGAATATAGGCGCTTTATCTCAGATATTAAGCTCAAAGCACCGCGAGCTAAATCTAGCCTACACGCTCACGTGAATCGCACGCATTCTCTCAAAAACTGGACAGGAACACATTACAATCACGTGGTGCGAAGGGCCAGATCAGCGATGTCAGTTTCGGAATTTTAGAATTGCATTTATTTTTTTCAATTTTGTAGGTTGCACATTTCGAAAGCCGATGGGGAGGAAGCCGGAGTACCCGGACAGAACCTCCGACGGTCAGCCCGAATGAACGAGAAAGAAAAATTCTTCGCCCCGAGTGGGACTCGAACTTGACCTCTCGCATTGGTGGCAAAGTCTTAACCACTAGACCACCGATTGCCCCGAGAAACCATTCAAGCTTATGCAAGAACACCAGGAATTACAGATGACTGATGTAAAAGGTAAGTGGAGAGATTCCAGATAAACAATGGCTACAGAGGTGCAGGAGAATGACTCATGGCAGACCAAAAGATGCATGTTGTCTGGTTACAGTATCATATACTACGTGACATCTCTCGCACCATTGATGTAATACTTCAGGCAATACAATTCTGAAGATTCCTATTATTTTACTGTTCGGAAGGAAAATCACGCAGCCAGTAAATCAGATTATTCACAGCAACCTATTCTCTTCCGTGCATGTGTCATTTTATTGAGTCAAATTCACGTTTGAACCTTTACTTCGGTGATATCTGCCCAGGAATAATGCCAGCGAAGTTCATCTTTGATAATCTGTCTCCGTCAGATCTGTTTTTATCAAATCACGCACGTAAACTAGATTAGGCCTTTTCATTTTAGCTATTTTTTTTTTTTATACATAACAGATTGTCCAAAATTACCTGGAAAGCATTCAGTATTCAACTAAATGTGACAGCGAAGTTCAGTTTTGATAATCTGTCTTGGTCAGATCTGTTTTTATCAAATCACGCACATAAAGAAGATCAGGCCTTTTCGTTTTAGCTATTTTTTAAAATACACAACAGATTGTCCAAAATTACGTCTGGAAAGCATTCAGTATTCAACTAAATGTGAATCACAGGCAGTTTTGCATTTCTGCAGTTCAGCTCATTCGCATAGTACATTGTTCATTTCCTTGATGCAGTTTTTACTTCTTTTCTTCTTTTTTGTTGTTTTACAGTTCTTTGGCAACATAGTCCCATGAAAGCACAACTCCTTGGTAAGGCCCCAAAGTTACGCCGGAAGTGGAAATTTTGTCGCCCTTCGTGTAGGACACGTCAGTGCCGGTCACGAGCGCCACTGAACCCTGGGAAGGTATGGTCTCATAAGCCCCGCGGAAACTTCTCGAAACTGTCTCATTAGCGAAGTTTAGGGCCACCAGGAATCTGAAGCAAAGAGCATTCGGATAGGAACAGTGATAACCTCGGGGGAGGGTGGGAGGTGCATTGGAAGGGGGGTTAGGATGCCTTAGGGCAGATACCGACTCGAGATACAGTTTGCGACCCCCCCCCCCCCCCCCCAAAAAAAAAAAAAAAAAAAAAACCTGAAAAAAAAACCCAAACACACACACACACACACACACACACACACACACACACACACAACAACAACAACAACAAACAACAACAACTGTATTGACATGCAAGTATAAATTTGATCTTACCCCTTTATTCCGTCATAATCTCTGACAAAAGAGAACACGTGATCATCCACCACAGCCTCGTTGTAATCGCCGTAATGGAAGGCAGAGTACTCGCGCCTGAGTGACGTCAGATTTGTAAAGAGATGGTAAATGGAGTCCTCCGCAGCTCTTTGTGTCTATAATACAACAACAACAATAATAATAAAAATAATAATAATAATAATAAATTGTAAGGTTACTGGTATGGTATGGTATGGTATGGTATGGTATAGGAGGGGAGGGGAGGACAAGTATGATATGATATGGTATGGTATGGTATGGCATGGCATAGTAGCGTAGGGTAAGGTAGGGTAGGGTAGGGTAGAGTGGGGCAAGGTGAGGTATAGTATGTTATCGTAGGGTAGTAGGTATCGCAAGGTAAGGTAGGGTAGAACAAAGTATGGTATGGTATGGTGTCGTATGGTGTGGTAGGGTGGGTAGGGTAGGGCAAGATATGGTATGGTATGGTATGGTCGCGTAGGGTAGGGTCGGGTGGGTCGCGTAGGATAGGGTAGGTTACTAAGGTTAGTGTAGAACAAGGTATGGTATGGTATTGTGTCGTATGGTATGGTATGGGTTGGATAGGGTAGGGCAAGGTATGGTATTGTATGATATGGCAGGGACTAGGGTATGATTCTCCTCATGCACTCAATTTATCGATATTTTGTGGAATACTGACGGCGCAAGCAAGAAACCTGAGTGTGTCTACTGACAGAACGTGTCTCCATTGTTATGGTGATTTCTGTAATGTTGATTTCCACTGACAGCGCTGTCTTCATATATAATGTTGATTTTTATGTGAAATCTTGTTGAAATGTTTCAATTCCCATAAGGTATACTGAAATGAATTGAACTGACCTGCACTGAATTGAATTTTCAAGCTAACCTATCGTTTCATAAACGTTTTGCCTCACCTCAACATTAACCCCGTGCTTGTAATCATTGTTAATTCGTAACCACGGCTCTCTCTCCTTCGTTGCCGCTGTGAACCCAGAAAATACTCTGGGGTCCCACTGCATCGGACTGCGCATGCTCAAGTTACGCTGACCCTCGTCCTGTTCCGTCTCGTTCACTCCGAGAGGAAGTGCACTCATGCCGATTTCGTCCCCGTATAAAATAAAGGGGGTCCCCGGCATGAGCATAATCAGCGTCAGGAAGGGACGAACCAGTTTCTCTCCCATCCTGTCAATCAAACGCGGGCTGCTGTCCGTACCACTCTGTACGACAAACAGACGATTCTGATGAAGTAACATAGTCACTTGTCTACAAACTGAAGCTGTAATACATAAAAACCTCACAAAATCCCTCAAGACCGGAAGGTCGTGGGTTCAAATCTAGAGCCCCATATTTGAAACCACCCTCACTGAGTAGGTTGCTGTGATGACGCCACAGCGGCGGAAACTCCCAAAATCACAACTGTGTCACAACTGTGAACAGACTGTGGCGCTCCGAAGTGCCCAGTTAAGAGCCGGCTTAACCTTTTGCCGACATGCACGGTGAACGCAAGACGTTCCCGCATGACCACGTGGTCACATACTCAGAGCTGTGCGCGTGGACTTCAAGGGTAAAATGCCTACACGTTCTGTACTAAGCGCGTAGTAGCGAAAAATTACTTTATCTCCTAGCTGTTCGAATCCTGCCTGGGGCCAGATATTTGTGCTGGCCTTTTCCCTCGTTGCCCCGTCTCCACCCATACGCGGTGGAAAAGGACGTTAAACTCCCAAACACCCGCCCACCCACTATCTCCTAGGTGACCAAGTAACTACTGAGCAAATGCCTCTCCGAACTTTACTGACCAGCCAGTTGAGCCAGCGCCCGGGTGGTAGATGTCCCATCCACTCTCTGACCATCCTGCTCACCCCCCGACCGTCAGTGGACTCGTCTTGCTCCAAACACAAAACGTTCAAGGGAAAGTCCACTCCATCACGGTTGAAGTGACCATAGTATCTCATGACCTCCTCCGTCGTCCCCCTCCGGTCGGCAAACAGCAAGCTGACACCAACAGCCGAAAAAGAGGAAAATAATAAATAAATATACTACTACTACTACTACTACTACTACTACTACTACTACTAGCACCACAACTACCGCCTGCAATCGTGAATTTCAAAAATCAGTAGCTGAGAGGGACCTTCGCGCAACGCAACTGTAAGGTCATGTTGTTGAAACATCAGATCTAACCGCTAGATCTAAAATAAAAACAACCGACCAACATCAATTAGGCAACGTAAAGACAAGAGACCAGAGACTCACATGTACTTGTTGGTCTTGTTGCCGTAGTCATCCAGATAGGCGCGCCATCTGGCAAACATGTCGTAGATCTCCGACTGGCCGTACGTGTACGTGTGGTTGTAAGACTCGTATGCATCCTAATACACAGGCAGAGGGCACAGATGAATCGAGATGATAGCGTATACATGCACTGTGTAACGGCGGGGTAAGTTACAAGGGTGTATGATATGATAAGTTAAACAATTCCGCGGCGCACGTTATCCGCCTCTTCTGAGGGAGCCGGTGTCACAGGATATTACGGAACCGGACGAATGGGAACCATTCCGATTTATCCTGGCCCTTGTGGCAGGATTTTTCGGAACCATTCCGATATATCCCGACTCTAGTGCGGGATAAATGGGAACGGTTCCGAAATATCCTAGGATTTTTGGGAACCGGTTCCGATTTATCCTGGTTCCGAAATATTCTACGGCACCGGGATAGCCGAATGGTAGAGCGTTGGAGTCGGACTATCAGTGCTCGGGTCGTGTGTTCGAATCCCGGCTGGGGCCACATATTTGTGCTGGCCTTTTTTTTTTTATATCGTTGCCCCCTCTTTGATATCACTCATACGTGGTGGAAAAGGACGTTAAACTCCCAAACACCCACCCACCTACCCATCTCTTGTGAGACGCTTAACTCAACAGCCCGAGCACGACTACCTCTGCCCGCTATATGATAAGACTTGCTAAGAAGAACAAGCCACTGCACGCCAGTAGGAGCCACTTCAAGCCACTATAGGCAAGTCGTGGGCATTCCCCGCTAGGCCCGAGACTTCTGCAGATTGCGTAATAGTGGGTTGAACTGGCTCCTAGTGATCTGAAGATTTTAAGTACAATTGCGATTTTTGCTTGGGCTGTTAACAGTTAAAGCACAGCAGGGCTGTAGCACGAAGTAATGAAAGCCTGGTGCTACTAAGCGTTACTTAAATTAACCTCCAAAACTAAATGCAGCCCAATTCCTGCCCAAAAGTG
>JACVVK020000268.1:672500-700000 GCA_018292915.2 Batillaria attramentaria
GTGGTGGTGGCCGTTGTACCGTCGCCAACGTTGTTCAATTTCTCTGAAAACATGGCCGAGTTAGCGTAGGTGTTTGCAGCCGTCGCGTCGTCGATGTCGTTGGAGCTGATGCTGGTGTTGCTACCGCTGGGAGCGGCGTCGGCGGCTGGGGTCCCGGGTTCGAATCCCATGTTGTCGTAGGCTGGTGGGGCGCCTTGTGGCGAAGGGGTTTCAGGACTGGACTTGCTGAAGGACGTGAGGAGGATGCCCGGACTGTCCATGGTTGTGGAGAGGTTCGGGAACGTCTGAGGTCAGTCTCTGATCTGCTGTGAACAAATAACTGTGACGTGAGTGTTGGACTACTGCTATTATTATTATTACTACTGCTACGACTACTACTATTATTATCACCACCACTACTACTACTACTACCGCTACTACGGGGAGCCGGGGTGGTCGAATGGTAGAGTGTTGGACTTCTAATGCTCGGGTCGTGAGTTCGATCCCCGCTGGGGCCAAATATTTGTGCTGGCTTTTTCATCGTTGCCCCGTCTTTGATATCACCCTATGTGGTGGAAAAGGACGTTAAACCCCCAAACACCCACCCACCCTACCGCTACTACTACTATTACTGCTACTACTACTACCGCCGCCACCACCACCACCACAACCACTACTACTACTAGCACTACTACTACTACTACCACCACCACCACCATTAGTACTACTACAAATACTACTACTACCGTTAATTACTACTACTACTATCGTTACTACTTACTGCTACTGTTACTACTACTGCTACTACTATTACTACTACTACATGTACTACTACTGCTACTACTGTCGTTACTACTTACTACTACTATTACCGCTACTGGTACTATTATTACTACTCCTACTACTGCTGCTGCTACTAGTGCTAATACTATTACTACTACTGTTACTACTACTACTACTACTACTACTAACAAAAATAATTTAGGTGACCATTTTGTGAAACCTTGCTTAGTGATCCCCAACCCTCTTCACCCTCCATCCCCAACCCCCCTCACCCTCCACCCCCCCTCCTCCCCCCGGCAAACCTCCATGACCTGGCTGGTTTACATCATAGTTCAACGTTTTGACCTAAAAACGTTACATGTGGTCACAACACAATCAGGCAACAGAAGGGAAGATGATGTATACATTGCCAACGTTCAGGTGACAGCATTTTCCTTTGATCCAGTTGTACTCGCTTACATTCCACACCCCACCCGGCTCACCCCCTCCACCCTCCAGCAACCCCTCACCCGCTTTCACCTACTGCGTTTGTTTATCAGGGCCCGCGTGTAGAAGTCGGGGTTAGGGAGTTTAGCCCCGGGTTACAGTCTAACCTCGAACGAAACTAGCCCTACGGTTATTTTTTAAAATTTTTTTAATATATTTTTTTTAAATCAGGAAGCGGGTCCATTCCAGCAGGAAGGTGGGGGGTTTCTACCTACGGGCACAGGTATGAGTTGTGCAGGATATTTGCATGCCCGCATGCCCGCACCCCCTCCCCACCCCCACCCCCACCCCCACCGAATTCTCCCTCCCCTACACACACATCATCTACAGTAACCATCTCAAAATCCACTGAAACAAGAGATGTGCAAACATGCACAACTACGACCTATTTAAACTGAAAAATTCAGCGAACACAAACAGGTCACACTCGAAGCGATAGTAAGAATAACTGATGTATGAGACACGACGAACAAGAAAATTAGCAGGTGTTGAAACGTACAATTCAACCAGAACTGTTAAGACACCCCGTGTATTTTATGTAGTGCCACTCGTTTTGTACGCACTCTGAAATAATCACTATAAGAGACAAGCCTCTACAAACACCTAATTATGAAATAGTAAAATGTACAAACTGTTCGTTTCTTCACTACTTGTGTCGCGTAAAAGGACATACCGCAAAGCACAGAGTTCTTTCCCTTCTCAAATGTCGTCTTATGTCATGTTGACTTTAGAGTTGCAAACAACACGCACTGGGTAATCTAGGTTATCTTTTATGGCTTCTTTGCTACGCTAACACGCTAGAGCCTCGCCCAGTGACACCCATTTTGTGTGTGTGTCCCTGAGTTGTTATCAAAGCCCTCTGATATTTTTCTAGCCGCGTGATGTGTGGCTTTTGACATATTTTGAAACAGACCTAGTACGCTCCAACGTTGATTTCACGCGCAGCAGTAAAACCCTGCTTTACTTCAGAATTTGATAATGCTAATGATGGTGCAGCTGTTCTTAATAAAAATAATAATCATCATGATCATCATCATCATCGTCGTCGTCGTCGTCGTCGTCATCATCATCATCATCATCATCATCATCATCATCATCATCATCATAGTCGTCGTCGTCGTCGTCGTAGTCACCACCACCACCACCACCGTCGTCGTCGTCGTCATCATCATCGTCGTCGTCGTCTTACAAATTGACAGCAGACTCAAAAATACGTACTGCCCGATGCCTGCTAACCTGGCCATTTTTTTTAAACGGACCAACGCTCCTGTGCCTCTTGGTAACCCTCGTTCTAGGTTTACTGTCGGAACAAGTCTTCATATTTACAGGAAGAGGAACGCAACATAATGATGCATTTTGGTTGGCAGAAGTGCAATGAGGCCCTTTCTTGCTGTTCTTGCCATAACCAACCTGTTAGCTAGTCTCCGTCCATTGAGGGATACTCTTTTGTGGTTAAGTATGATACATTCTAAGCAGAGACAGAGACACAGACAGACAGACAGACAGACAGCGACAAAAGACAAAAGACAAGAGACAGAGACAGAGACAAATCTTACAGACAGAGACATAACCCTAAGAGCTACAGGTAGCTCAACACGTGAAAAACTTTGAGCACTTACTCTTTTTCTCCGCACGGCTGGTGACTTGTAAGAAGCAATGCGACCCCGCTAAGTAAGACAGCGCGAAAAAGTGTCAACTCGTCGAGGTGTCACACCTGCCGGTAAAACACGGTGATATGCAGGGGCAGCGTAGTCGGGTCATAAGGAGCACACTTTCCCTGCAAATACGGGTAATGTTTAATGTGCCTATGTACGGGCAACCGATATGTACGGCACATAGCCCCATCGCACACCGAGAAGTTGGTTGCTTGGTTGTGGGTTTAAAGTCACTTTTCACCTCATACAGGTGACAACAAAGACGGGGTAAAGACCAGGTAAAGGGCAGTACAATATTATGGCTCCAAACCTGGAGTTGAACTCGAACTTGGAGTGCCTGGGGTCTAAGAAGCTTGAGGCTGGAAGTGCCCCGCAGCTTGAGGCTACAGTGGTGACCATAATTATTATCCTATGAGACCACCCCTCGGCGAGGAAGGCCAATGACTACACACAACGGGCTATGTCATGTACACACTGCTTATCCGTTACAAGAAGGCATGTCTGTGTGAACACAGGGGTCATGTCACTGTCACGCGTGAGGAGGAATATTTAATGACCTCTTCGTCAGGCCTACCCTGACATACTGAGCGAGTTTGGCGAAGATATTGAACCAACAAAATGGCTCGGCTTGTCGTGTGCAAGGCGTCGGTGGCCTGTAGTTGCCGATTCAGTAGCCTAGTAACGGTGCAACTGCAACTACCCGCAAAGCGCGATAAACTGATGAACATACCGTATACGAATCGAGGTCGGAAAATCGTGAATTCGTGTGTGTATGTGTGTGTGTGTGTGTGTGTGTGTGTGTGTGTGTGTGTGTGTGTGTGTGTGTGTGTGTGCGTGCGCGCGCGTGTGCTCGTGTCCGTGTGTGTGTGTGTGTGTGTGTGTGTGTGTGTGTGTGCGTGCGTGCGTGCGTGCCGGTGCGTGCTTGCTGGTGTGTGTGTGTGTGTGTGTGTGTGTGTGTGTGTGTGTGCACGCCTGCGTGTGCCAGTGCGTGCGTGCCAGTGCGTGCGTGCCTCCGTAGTCTCTGTGTGTGTGTGTGTGTGTGTGTGTGTGTGTGTGTGTGTGTGTGTGTGTGTGTGTGTGTGTGTGTGTGCATGTTATCCCGCTGAAGAGGCCGAGGTCTAAATGTGTCAAACACACACAAGGACCAGATAAGAGTTGATAAGACTGTGAGTTCCTCCTCAAGTACACTATGTACACGTCTCAAGAATAGCGATAAACTACACCATTCCGTGATCAACCCGTGCTCTGCTTGTGCCGCCCAAAGCCAGCTGAACCCCATACAATTATTCATATAAGCATACAATGTGATGTTTTACAATTCAGCGTGGACCGGATTTTTGCGAGCGGCTGTAAGACGCCGTGTTTTTATTATTATATTTTTTAATTCTGTTTTTGAGTTCTTTTCATACAGTGACAGTACAACGTTCACATGACAGAACGCAATAGATGAAAGGTGTACACAGTGGGGGTAGAGAGGGCAGCAGAGCCTATAACAACTTCTCTGAGATTAGAAAGTGCAGGAACGAGGTAGGCAATGTTCTGTGGCAGGGGCGCCGGAAGATGTTGGGGGGAGGGGGGTCAGAATCTCGGAGGGGGGAACGTTGCCCAAAGAAAGTGAACAGGGGGGGGGGGGGGCGATCAGATGCTGCGCAGACAAAAAAACCTTTACGAACCAGGGAGCCACTGAAAAGAAGGACATGGCCCGAAAAAAGTGAAAAGCGGGGGGGGGGGGGGGGGTGGGGGGAGGGGGGGAGGCCAATCAGAGGAGCGGACAGCCTTCGGTCTGCAAAAACAGTTCTCTGTTGGGCGGGATGAGGGAGAGAGCAGGAAGAGGGGTAGGGGAGAGGTAGGGGAAAGGGGGGGGGGGGCAAGACCATGGCTTTGCCTCCCCTCTTGCCATAGTCACCTGATTTTCCAGGGGGGGGGGGGGGGGGGGGGGCAAAAAGACACTCTTGCCCCCCTGCTTGGGTACAGGGGGGGGGGGAGGGGGCAGCTGCCCCCCTGCCCCCCCCGGTTCCGGCGCCCCTGTTCTAAGAAAATAGTCGCATATATGGGGTCCATTTGTGTACAAAATAATTCTAGATTGCCATTGGTCATGTGCACATATTTTTTCAATAGTATAACGCTGTTTTACAGTCATGGTGAAAGTTAATGTAAGGCGCCGTGTTACTGCTACGACTGTTTGGCCAGTCAGTATTATTGTACCTGAACTGGGTTAATAATATTTACAAACCCGCTGTCGTCAGGTAAACTTTACACCTTTCGTGGGACTGACATCAGCAAACACTGACTGGGGGTGGAATCTGTTTGAAGAGCTGAGTTTCTCAGTTGCAAATTCAGCAGTATTCGTGTAGCCACTCTCTCTCTGTCTCTCTGTCTCTGTCTCTCCCTCTTTCTAATGCCTGTCTCTATCTGTCTTCTTGTCACTGTGTTGTCTGTCTCTACTGCTTTCCGCAGAATAACTGGCATAGCTGTGCACGGTGTGTTTTTGCCTTCGTGCTCAGTCCGATATAAGGGAGATAACTTGGTCCAGGAGCACAAGCCAAGCCAAAGTTACGTACCTTGATATTTTCCATTTTAAAATACTTATTAATTTATTTATTTATTTTTGTGGAAAGACACACAGCTTCCTTTACATACAGAAATATTTTCACCATGTGTACACACACACACACACACACACACACACACACACACCTTAATCACTCAGTCCTTAAACTACAGGCTTACGCTTTCGGGTTGACATAACCACAGTCCACAGAACAGTATACTTTGTGATGCACAATGATAAAATGCAACACTGCACCACCTTTACTCAAGTCGGTTTTAGTGACACCTCTCTGCCCCGATAACAGAGCAGCCGTTGGGCTTTAGATGTGCGTTTTGTAAGTAGGACTCCTGGATGGAAACCAAAATATGTGAGGGCTATTTCCTCGCTGCATCGTTATTCCTCGCTGTTATAAGGGCCCGGAAACAACCAACCAACCCCTGTTAAAAATCTAGTTCACCTAATAATCACCCACGTACCCGGCATATCCCAACTTAAATTACAAAATGTCATATTGCTGCCCTCTCTGCCACTACCCCCCCCCCCTTTTTTTTTAGCCTTCCCTGTGGCCTCTTTTTTCCCCTCTCTTTTCTTTCCTTTTACTTTTCTCTCTGTTATCTTGATTATCTTTAATGTATATGTATGTATGTATGCATGTGTGTTTTGTAGGGATACATGTACTTTGTTTATCCTGTACAGTGGTATGTCTGTAAAATCTGTCTGTTGTGTCAAAATCAAAAATGCCAAAACAGAGTAATAAATTAAAAAAAAAAATCTAGTTGATTGTGTTACCACGTGCCATCAAGTGTTTTTTTTGTTTTTTTTTTTTTTTTAGCTGCGCGCGGCCGAGCCACCGGCCAAAAACATCCCAGAGAGGGCCCCGCGAAGCCGCGACCCACGACTTCCAGCATGGACATCACAGAGGACACACGGAAAATGGCAAAGCTCGACAGAGCTGCACAGGCCACGAAAGGGGCACAAAAACGAGCAGGCGAGAGAACACGAACAAGAACCTTTATTTTACAACGGTAGAAGTTACAGACATGTTCATACCAATTTTAAAACTTGCTGTTGCTATACTACATGGACAAAAATGTACTAGAGAGAGAGAGAGAGAGAGAGGGTGGGGGTGGGGGGTGGGGTGGGTGTTTGGGAGTTTAACGTCCTTTTCCACCACATACGGGTGATATCAAAGACGGGGCAATGATGAAAAGCCAGCACAAATATTTGGCCCCAGCCGGGATACGAACTCACGACCCGAGCATTAGAAGTCCAACTCTCTACCATTCGGCCACCCCGGCTCCGAGAGAGAGAGAGAGAGAGAGAGAGAGAGAGAGAGAGAGAGAGAGAGAGAGAGAGAGAGAGAGAGAGAGAGAGAGAGAGAGAGAGAACGAACGAACGAACGAACGAACTTTATTTTTCAACGGAAAAGATTTAGCCATACAATGGTTAGTTTTCAATCTGTCGTTGCTACAAAGAGAGAGAGAGAGAGAGAGAGAGGAGAGAGAGAGAGAGAGAGAGAGAGAGAGAGAGACTCAGACTCAGACTTTTTATTGTTTAGACATTTGTCCATAACAATGGAGTGAGTATGGGAAAGTTTACACAGAGTAATGCCTTATCTTAACACACACACACACACACACACACACACACACACACACACACACACACACACACACACACACACACACACACACACACACACACACACACACGCACACACGCACGCACACACACACACACACACACACACACACGCACACACACACACACACACACACACACACGCACACACACACACACACACACACACACACACGCACGCACGCACACACACACACACACACACACACACACACACACGCACGCACGCACGCACACACACACACACACACACACACACACACACACACGCACGCACGCACGCACGCACGCACACACACACACACACACACACACACACACACACACACACACACACACACACACACACACACACACACACACACACACACACACCGCGAGAGAGAGAGAGAGAGAGAGAGAGAGAGAGAGAGAGAGAGAGAGAGAGAGAGAGAGAGAGAGAGAGGCAGGCAATATACTCTATTTACACACGGTAGGAACTACTGGCACAGTGACCGCCTCCAAGTTGGCCGTTATGTGATTCTGTGACCTGTTATTTCTGGTATCACAGCCCGGAGTGACACACACACGCTCACAGACTTAGAGCAGCTAATAACCCCATGGCCCTGTCAGAACTTAATAATTATACCCTCATTAGTCTTAAGCCGTTTTTTAGTACACACACACAGTAACTGCATATACTCAGTCATTCAGTACTTAACGACACATACACACGAAAAGCTCCAAGACAACAGAAGCAAACCCAGCCATATAATAACCACCTACCTAGGAACACATACGTCATTAGCGACTCACCTTGATCGTCAGTTTGCCAAGTTGGCTTCGCGATCGAGGCAGTGACTGCCATACAGGAGGGCCGGACTAGTGGTGAAATAGACTTTCTTGAATCATGAAGAAGAAGACGAGTGCTTGGTTGACTGCTGACTGTCTGTTCGTGCTGTTTTTTCTTTTTCGATTACAAGAAAGTGGTATGTATCGGTTATACGTTACTCCGATATCAAATATTTGACTGTACTGACGGGCGGGCGGTGGTCTAGTGGTTAAGACTCAGTCACCAATGCGAGAGGTCAGCTTCGAGTCCCACTCGGGGCGAAGAATTTTTCTTTCTCGTATGTGGCATCGTTCATTCGGGCCGACAGTCGGGGGTTCTCTCCGGGTATTCCGGCTTCCTCCCCCTCTGCTTTGGAAATGTTCAGCCCACAAAATTAAAAAAATAAATGCGAGTCTGAAATTTCGAAACTTAAATTGCTGAGCTTTCCCTTCGCATCTCGTGATTGTAATGTGTTTATACCCAGTGTGTGAGAGAATGCGTGTGATTCACGTGAGCGTGCCTGTTGGGTTTAGCTCGGGGCGCTTTGAGCCGCTAAAGTCAGCTATGTTTTGGAACAGTTCCTCGTGAGTGCGCCTGTACGCTGGAAATACTCTATCTTGATGATCAGTAGAGCTCTCAATGCGATACACTTTGCGCGAGCGTTCGAACATTCAAATTCTACGACTGTTGTTACACTACTGGAGCGCTCAGTGTGGTCACCGCGTCATGGAGTACGCTTCTGTTAGCTCAGTGCCAGCATTAAGGACTCTATCACTGTCCATGGCCCGTATGTAAAAGTCGAGGTTAATTTAACCCACGGCTACGGCCCTGACCCAGACTAGGACAAAAGAAACCCCCAAAACAAAATTAAATTAAAAAAAGAAGCGAAGAAAGAAAGACAAAAATCCTTCTATAACGGCATAGGCATCTTCCTGGTATGGGCCCGCTTCCTGATTCTGACTGGCTGTACTACGTCACTCGGCGCGCAAACATGGCGGACAGTGCATCTTCAATCGGTTTGTCACCGAGCACAGCTGTGTTCAGTTTTGTAGTTAGTAGACACACCGAGCGCAACGACTGTGATGTGCACATGTGTGTTTCACGCGCTGTGCCCAGCTAAGAGCAGGCTTTAGCCCCTTCAAGTGCTTCTGTCAGTGTGCGTGCGGCGGTAGTGTGATAAAAGTAAATCGGGTAGACAAGCAGAGTTCAGCCAAACATTGCCAACTCTCTCTCTCTCTCTGCTTATCATTTGCAGGTGCATTCCTTTGGAATTCTCTCCCAAGTAATTTGAAAACCGCTTCTTCAATGACGTCCTTTAAAGCCAGTCTTTACAAACATCTCGCGAACATCAATGTCTCCTGATAGCTCATGTCTTTCCCACTAGGAAGACATTTTTTATCCTCATAACCGCATACTTGTTTTCTCATATTGTTCTCCCCACTGTATGTTCATCATGTGGCCATCTTGTTCGATTTGAACTTTCTTAACGGTGGTATGCATGCTGTGTGTGTGTGTGTGTGTGTGTGTGTGTGTGTGTGTGTGTGTGTGTGTGTGTGTGTGTGTGTGTGAGCATGTGGGCGCATTTGATTTTTTTTGTTTTTTCGCCTTCTTTTTCTTTTCCGTAGTCGCAGCTTTAGTTGTAGTACTTCAGGAGTTTATAGCAACGGCAGACACGTAAAATGACTATGTGGACAACAATGTCCATATCTTTACCGTTGAGAAATAAAGCTTTATTGATCCTTTGATTCATTGATTCTCTCAAAACATTGCCAACTCTTTTTTTAAATATTTTTTTTATTTCTCTCTCTCGTTCTGCCAGTATCAGCATCACCGCTTGGAGACTCATGTTCAGATCCAGCCGACTGTGATGCTGGTTTGACTTGTGGCCCTTTATCGACGTGTTGTAAGTATTCCTGAGTAACGTTTGAACAGCTCTGGCTGCCTTCCAAACCCCTTTTGTCGTGAGACTTAGTTAGTTAGTAGTTAGTTAGTTAGTTAGTTAGTTAGTTAGTTAGGGCTTTACGCCGCGCAAGCAACAGAGACTATTTTGCGGCTCAGCTAAGTCTTTCTCTGCCAGGTCATTAAAAATAAAAGGCACGCGATAAAACACGATGCAAATATAATTATATTAAAACTATGTGAAGCTTAAATGAGATTCCGTACAAGATTGATTTCTTTAGGACTATAAACAGTATCACAGACTGACGTGTTATAAAGTGAGACTAAGTAGTAAGAGACTAAGAGAAAGGGGCTAGTTGTACAAGAGAGTAAGAGGAAGGGGCTTAACAATGCTCTCTCTCTCTCTCTCTCTCTCTCTCTCTCTCTCTCTCTCTCTCGGGGAGCCGGGGTGGTCGAATGGTAGAGCGTTGGACTTCTAATGCTCGGGTTGTGAGTTCGATCCCGGCTGGGGCCAAATATTTGTGCTGGCTTTTTCATCGTTGCCCCGTCTTTGATATCACCCTATGTGGTGGAAAAGGACGTGAAACCCCCAAACACCCACCCCCACCCACCCTCTCTCTCTCTCTCTTTATATGTCTGGTGTTGTCTCCTCGTGGTCAAGTTTGCCGACTTGAACACTCTCCTTACGCTGTGTGAGGTGTGGTTTGATGCCACTTCCTTGTTCACGTACTGTTGATGATGGCTTTCCGCCATGATTCGATACCCGTGTAGGATCTATTTGTAAGCCATGTATGTTTATGTGTATGTGTACCTATGTGTTTGTTTATACGTGTTTGTGTAATGTCTGTATGGATATATGCAATATGCCAAAGAAGAACATATTAACAAAAGTATTTATTTGTGATTGATTGATTGATTAGTTGATTGATTGATTGATTAGTTTATTGATTGATTGATTGATTGATTGATTGATTGATTGATTGAGTAGGTAGTTGTAAAACTGACGCATTCCTTCAGTGTTTGAAATCAATTGGACGATGATTCTGTGTGTATCTAATATGATTTATTTCAAACTGGGTGACGATATAATAAATAATTGATTGATTTCGGAAACGAATGCTTGTTTGATAGAGTTAAACAAAAGGCAAAAAAAAAAAAAGAATATATATATATAAGGACAATATAAAAAGGAAGAAGGAAGGAAGAAAGAGGAAAAAATACAAAAGGAATTACAAACGGAGAGAGAGAGAGAGAGAGAGAGAGAGAGAGAGAGATGAGAAAGAAACGAGAGAGAGGAGAGAGAGAGAGAGAGGAGAGAGAGACAGAGAGAGATGACGGAAAGAAAAAGCAAACAAAAGCTAACAAAAACGAAAGCAAACAAGCAAGTTAAAAACAAAGAAGAAAGACAAAAAGTAAGCAAGAACGAACGAAAGAAAGAAAAAGAAAGAAAAGAAAGAAAGAAAAAAAAAAGAAAGAAAGAAAGAAATCAAACAGGCAAGTAAAGAAGAAAGAAAGAGAAGACAGAAAGACAGACATAAAGAAAGAAATCAGAAACAAAAGCAAAACAAGCAAATAGAAAACAAAGAGAGGCAGTAGAAAGAAAGTGGACAAAAACGAATCGAAGAAAGACAGAAAGCAAAAAAGAAGGCAAAACGAAAGCAAACAAGCAAGTAAAAAAGAAAGAAAAACAAAAGAAAGGTAGTGAGCAAAATCGAAAGGGAGAGAGAAAGAAAGAAAAGAAGACAGAAAGAAGACAGAGAGGAAGACAGACAGCATTAAAGAAAGCATGAACGCATGAAAGCAAGCAAAAACAAAAGTAAACCAACAAACAAGTAAAAGAGACAGAGAGACAAAAGAAAGACAGTGAGCTTTAGATAGAAATATTGTGAACGAAAGGGAAAAACAAAGAAAGAAAGAAGAAAAGAAAGAATAATGAAAGAAAGACAAACTTTTGTAACCACACTGGTGACTTTTTTTCTCTTATTGGACATAGCATGCGCAAACCACCACCAAAACGTGTTCTTCGCGAGATTTGTGCAACGATTAACATTTGATATCCCCTTATGACCGGTCTCGATATAACAATGATATTAATCAGTTGAAACAAGAACTTACAGCTTGCTTGTCAAAAGTCCTGAACACATTGACGTGAGCATGCACAGTGAGTCAATAGGACTGTGTCGCCATGAATGGTGTAACACACACACACACCACACACACACACACACACACACACACACACACACACACACACACACACACACACACACACACACACGCACGCAATCAGTCGGTACCCAGTAAAGATAAACACAGCAATCAGTAAAGATAATAACCCTTCATTGTGCTATGAGATTGCACGTTTGGGGTCATGATACCCCGGCTCCAGGTAAGGTCGAAGACTATGATAATAATTACCGAGTTTATATTTCCCGTTTACGGGTTTTTGCATGTTTTTCGGAGAGCGTCGTTAAGTGGTTTTTTGTGGTCGTGGTGGTGTTATTTACTTGCACAAAGCTCAGTCTAGTTTATTTAAGAAGACCCTTGAATTCTATAAATAGCAATACAAACATGCAATACAAGTTCAAGTTTTTCTTCCAGAAAAGAAAAGAAACGATGTGGGGTACATGGAAAATATGACACACTTGCAGAAAATAAGGTTGAGTTGGTAGTTTCAAGATGATGATGACACTCTCATAATCATAATCACACACACACACACACACACACACACACACACACACACACACACACACACACACACACACACACACACACACACAGAGCATGCATACCATCGTACAGAAAGTTCACATCGAGCAAGTTGGCCACATCAAAAGTTTTGGCAAAAGCATTCGCACTGCATAAACAAAACAAAGGAAACAACAACCACCACAAAACAACCCCAAAACCAACCAAAACAAACTGTTCGTCGAGTTTGTTTTACATTTTGACTACCAGAAACATAATACTGTATTATGTGATATATGATGTTGTTTTTCTTTCTATACTTTATACATAAGGGGAGCCGGGGTGGCCGAATGGTAGAGCGTTGGACTTCTAATGATCGGGTCGTGAGTTCTTATCCCGGTTGGGGCCAAATATTTGTGCTGGCTTTTTCATGGTTGCCCCGCCTTTGATATCACCCGTATGTGGTGGAAAAGGACGTTAAACCACCAAACACCCACCTCACCCACCGTTTGAGAGTTTTGTTTTACATTTTAGCTGCAAGAAACATAATAATATGTCATGTATGATTTTGTTTTTCTTTCTATATTATAAACTAGTGTCCAAAAGAAACGATACCAAACTGTTGTCAGAATGTTTTTGTGCAAAGTGATCCCCGAGGCCTAAAAACATAGGTTTACGTATCCCACGTCCCAAATACAGCGTCTGCGCTCGGGAATACCGGAAACATTTGCTAATGAAATATTATATATATATATATATACCACTCTGAAATTTCTGTATTGTTCTGCTTTTATTGTATGTCCTTGCCAACCCTTGGTATCGTTTCTTTTGGACACTAGTTTAAATAGAATGGAATGGAATGGGTGGGGAATGGTGAGATACCCTTAGATCTGTTAGAGGTTTCAGCGGTAGGATGGTAGATCCCCCCACCCCCCTCTCCACTGTGGCTTGTAGCCAATATAGGGCAAGGCGGACTTGTCCAATGGCATACAAAGCACACATCTCCTAGATCTAGGGAGCGCTCTCAGCTATACTTACTTCCCACGTACTGTATATAATAATAATAATAATAATAATGAGTATTGTATAGGCGCTTTACCCAATTTCACGAATCGGCTCAAAGCGCCGCGAACTGAACCCAACACGCACGCTCACGTGAATCGCACGCATTCTCCCACACACTGGACATAAACGTATTACAATCACGTGGTGCGAAGGGTCAGCTCAGCTATTGAAATTTCGGAATTTAGAATTACATTTATTTTTCAATTTTTTCAAATTACATTTATATTTCATGAAAGAAAGCTTAGCTTTATTGTTGTTTTAAAGCGGTATCTTGCAGGATGAGCAACTCCAACCGTGCCAAAATTGTGTTCCGTACGAATGTTGCGAACAAATGATGACAATGATTACGATGCGGACGACGGTGTCTTAATTCGTTTGTACTGTATTTCTTCCACAGTGGCCAAGGTGGGAACGCTTTGTCCCAATGGTGACGCAGACTGCATCCCTAATGCCGGTTGTGGAGGCTTCACCAACCAGCCTTGTCAGTGTATTGGGGGCTATATGAGCATAGGAGATGGTTCATTATGCTGTAAGTAGACTACTACTACTACTCCTGCTACTACTACATGTACTAACTACTACTTCTAACGATAATAATAATAATAATTGTCCAGTGCAGGCAATTTGGCTCAGTCCCTCCGGTGTCGGCTTGGAACAGGTTTTACTGAATAATAATAATAATAATAATAATTTATTTATATAGCGCTTAATCTACATGGAAGGTAGTTCTAAGCGCTTTAGAGTACAGGTAAAGAGACAGATAGACATGAAGGTTCAGGCCAGGGCAACTGCATGTATGGTACTTAATAAGGAGACGGAGAAAGACGGAGGGAGGTTAGACGGAGCTTTGAGATGAAAACAGGTAGGTTTTTTAGATTTGTTTTTGAACGGTTTTCGAGGGAGGTTGACTGGCGGAGCGAAAGGGGCAGGGAAATTCCAGGCTTTTGGACCAGCGTAGGAGAAGGCTCGAGAGCCAACAGAAGAAAGTTTAGTGCGTGGGATTCTGAGTATCAGGGTATCGGATGAAGACCGGAGGGAACGTGACTGAGTGTAGTCTAATAATAATAATAATAAGAAGAAGAAGAATTGTCCAGTGCAGGCAATTTGGCTCAGTCCCTTCCGTGTCCGCGTGGTACAGGTTTTACTGTACAGACAAAGTTCTAGTACGGATTCTTAGTGCGCGAAATTGGACCATGGTTATACGTACGTATAACCATCAATATTCATCAGTATATCTCAGAATCTGAATGGATCTACTGGCTAGATGGCAGTAGTAGTATATGCGTCATGGCCTCGTGTGAGGGACCGATAGACATCGGGATTATTGTCTCAGCTACATAGCTTCGCAGTCAGGATTTGTGTGTGTGTGTGTGTGGAAAATCTTCCAAGGCAGTCAGGATTTGTGTGTGTGTGGAAAATCTCCCAAGGCAGTCAGGATTTTTTAATGTGTGGAAAATCTCTCAAGGTCAACCTTATTTTACTTCAATGTTCGGTTCCAATGTATTGTTCAGTGATGAAACGTAAAAAAGGAAAAAAAATAAAAATTAGAGAGAAATATTGCTTGTATGTCCACGCTCTGGTTTCGAGAAGTAGGTGTGTTTGTGTGTGTGTGTGTGTGTGTGTGTGTGCGTGCGTGCGTGCGTGCGTGCGTGCGAGTGAGAGCGATTCTGACCGTACTGTAACGTAACATCCGCTTCCCTAGTGGCACAAGTGGATACAGCCTGCGCCACAGGTAACTTGGACTGCCTATCGAATGGCAACTGTGGTAATACACCGGGAAACCCTTGCCAGTGTAATGATGGATTCACGGCCACAACAGACAACACTTTCTGCAGTAAGTCTCTCTACACCTTAAGCCTGCTCTTAACTCTGCACTGCGGAGCGCCACAGTGTTGTCCGCAGTTGTGACACAGTTGTGATTTTGGGCATTTCCGCTGCTGTGACATGGTCTTCTGTCACCAAAGGATGGGTGTTGTGATATTTTTACTTTAGTTTTCTGGTCCTTTTCTCGCCCAGCGTTTTTTTTTTCTTCTTTTCTTCTTTTTTTTTCTTTTCCCGCGCCGTGTATGTCAGTACGTCCGCAGAGTTACCTTTTGTTTGTTTGTTGAAGTTATGTCCCATTTGTTTGTGTCATGAGGAACACGAAAGCCGAAACGTTGACCTGTGCCGTCCTTTGTGAAAGTTAAGTGCTTTCTGTCCCTTTTATGTCGCTTTTATTTGCTTAACTTGTAACCACTTCGCAGTCATTACCGTTTCCTTTTCTATTGAATTCAAATAGCCACAACTGTGGACTGCGGTTTCCACAACAGAATCTGATTGGCTGTCCTACGTGACTTGGCGCGCAAATATGGCGGACAGTGTTTCCTCTTTTGCATTCAGTTCAGTTGTCGCCTGAACAGACTTCAGTGTTTACAGATCTTTTCGGAGGACACAAATGTCTTAGGGATGTCACGGATAAGCACTATAGAGGCCGGACGGCTTGCCTCCGAGCTCTGCTTGCCATTGCGGACGCTGTGGGCGTCGTATGATATCGCATCGTGATCGTGTGATCCTACCCTAGCAATGTTTCAGCAGTGTGTTCTGGCTAAAGGATTTACTTAACAATATGACGCGAAAAGCCACAAAAGAATAATTTACGTCACGACATGACGCGGTTCGACTTCCTTCGGGAACTTTGACAGTCTTCCGATGTGAAATTGTTGATCTTTTGCTGCGTTTTATCAACGATCGGTGGTGTTTGTGACAAGCGTAAGCCTAGTTCCAGTTCTCTAATATTCTCTAATAAGACGGACTTCGAAACGGCCGACCTGCTGACTTCTCAAGGGCTACCGACAAAGCGAAGTAGTTTTGTAGTTAAGAGAAACAGCGATCGCAACGACTGTGCTGTGACAACACTGTGGCGCTCCGCAGTCCCCAACTAAGAGCAGGCTTTACTGTCACAAGATGTAAGACATGTCTCCGCATCCAATCTTCTATCCTTAGAAAATAAAGTGTCATTGTCATTGTCTCATTATTCTCATTACTTTCTTCCGTTAGAAATTCTTCCTTCTCCATATTATTCGCTCCACTTTCTACAGTAAGACATTCCTCACAATATTCTCTTTACTTTCTGCAGTAAGCCGTTACTCTTTGTTTACATGATTCTACACTATTCTACAGTAAGACATTGCTCCTGTATTAACCACCCATTCGTTGAGTCACATTATATTTGTTGACCCTCCAAACAAAATTCCCTGTGGTGTTGACTAAAACAACAACAACAACAACAACAACAACAACAACAACAACAAACAAAAGTCAGTGTTGTTGTCATTGTCTCTTTTCATTATAATCTTTGATGTAATCTTCCGTGTTAACAGCCTGCCTCTCTCTCTCTCTCTCTCTCTCGCTCTTTTGTTCAAGGGTGTAGTTTATAGTGTTAATGGATGAAAAATGAATGAATGGGATGCATTTCATGTTACTGATTTGTGCTTAGAATGATTTTACTCAGTGTTATTCACATAGATCTTGTTTATCAGGGCTAGGCACCCCTTCGTCGTCGTCGTCATCATCATCATCATCATCATCATCATCATCATCATTCTACAGTTCATAATAAGCGCATGGTGTGATGTTTGTCTCAGTGTATAACGATGGGACAGCCTGTTACTACGGTGATAGCGACTGTATCAACAACGCCAACTGTGGCGATACACCAGGCGAACCGTGCACTTGCAACGATGGCTACGCACCTGTTGACGATGGTTCTGTCTGCAGTAAGATGTTGACACATACTATTTTTTTTTTTTTTTAATGGGAAATGTATATTATGATTGAAAGTTGAGAGGAGGCATGTACTCAAATTTCATGCCAATAGATAGATTTTTCCTGCACTCTTAGCCAGAAATCCATCCCCCCCTCTCGGAACACCCATCCTCCCCACCCCCCCCCCGGCCAAAAAAACCCCAACAACAACCAAACAAACAAAAAAAAAAAACAACAACAAAAAACAACAATACCCCCCCCCCCCCCCAATAAAAAAAACCCCCAAAACAACAACAACAATCCATCCAACCAACCAACCAAACAAACAAAAAACAACTAAAAACGTCTACAAAAAAACGACAACTAAAAAAACAAAACAAAAGACCCCACAAAAAACAACAAAAAAACACAACAACAAGGGATGTGTGTGTGTGTGTGTGTGTGTGTGTGTGTGTGTGTGTGTGTGTGTGTGTGTGTGTGTGTGAGTGTGTGTGTGTGGTGTTTGGTGGTTTTACGTCCTTTTCCACCACATACGGATGATATCAAAGACGGGGCAACGATGAAAAACCACAGCAAACAAACAAACAAACAAACAAACAAACAAACAAACACCAAAAACAACCAAACCAAACCACAACAAACAAACAAACAAACAAACAAACAAACAAACACCAAAAACAACCAAACCAAACCAAACCAAAACACTCCTCCACATTATACTCACCACTTTGATAGCTGGATGCGTGAACAGGGACTGGGTGTTGCCTCTCCAAATTACTTCTTCTCCGATCAAAAACCAAGGCAGATATTTTGGCTGCCAATCTGGTTTGCGGCAATGAAAATATAACCATTCAAAACACATGTACACATTTGCAATAACATAGCATTAGACAAATCCATAGAATATGGAATAAAATCATAGATCGAGGTTTAACCTTAAGAATGGAATTTTGGAATCTTAGGAATCCCCCCTTTTTTTTAAATTCTGTTTTTTTGGTATATACGTTGTACGTCGACAAAGACAAGTACAACATGCATGCGTTATATGCTTGAACATACACGAACTGACATATAGCATTTGAATACAGTGATGACACAGCCATAGGCCATAGGGATTATGAAAAAGCTGTCAATAAAGGATCGAGTCTTTATAGTCCTTCATGTGCATGGGTCGGGTAAGGCCATGCAAGTCGTAAGCTTTAACTGGACTACGCAAACTCGTGCACCTTTAAAATTTTGCCATGGAGGCAGGGTGGGTGAGGGTGGGTGTTTGGGAGTTTAACGTCCTTTTCCACCACATAAGGGTGATGTCAAAGACGGGGCAACGAGAAAAAAAAGGCCAGCACAAATATTTGGCCCAAGCCGGCGGGATTCGAACTCACAACCCGAGCGCCATGGAGGCAATGAGGAACCAGGCACGCATACTCATAAAATATAGTGGACATGTGGAGGATTGAAGACAGCAAGCTTGTGCAAACCGTAACAAGATATGCATGTGATATCAAGTATATCGAAGAATCTAAGGAAATGTTGCATATTCAGCATATACTGGACTAAAGGACAGCATCCGGTTTAATGACCCTGAAAAATATTGATCTGTTTCTTCAATAACGTCATACAGGACATAGGCTCTAAGTTGTATTTAGCGTACATGCCTGCACTCTACAATATATATATATATATATATAAGCATTTTGAGGCCCTGTGTATTTGTGTCCTTCGGCCTACAACGCACACACACACACGAATGCCCATTTTTCATAGAACAATAAAAACGAAATTTAGAGAACAACAGAGGAAGCACCCATTCCCTGTGTGTGCAGAGACCAGCGTGGGAACCAACTGCGTCAATGGTGACAGTGACTGCGTCACTAACGCTCACTGTGACGACACTCCCTTCACTCCTTGCAAGTGCATCGCGGATTACCTTGATGTTGGGAATGGATCAGAATGCAGTAAGACAGACAATACCAACAACCATTATGATTATAAAATGTGTTTGGAAGAGGAGGTAGAGTTGGAGCTGGATGAGTCAGGCCGAACAAATCCGGACTAACTCCCTTAATAGACATGAAATCGTTTATTTTTTTCACCTCATTTATTATTGTACTAGCAGAGTACTCGGCTTCGCTCGGGTATACATGTATACCAGTTTACTTGTTGTTAGTTGTCTACGCTCATGGCAAATTTGGTGGCAATCGGCTGACTCGTTTGGACGCCAACCCCTCACACACACACACACACACACACACCACACACACACACACACACACACACACACACACACACACACACACACACACACACTCTCTCTCTCTCTCTCTCTCTCACACACACACACACACACACACACACACACACACACACACACACACACACACACACACACACACACAGACGCTAGCCGCTTATTATATTCCAAACACTCTTTGTGGCAAAACTAAATTCAGAATTAATTTCACCAAACTTGATAGAAAACTTTAGACTTTATTTTGTTTCTTTATCCTATGTTCTCCCCCAAGTGTCCCTCTAGGCTCATGGCAAATTTGGTGGCAATCGGCTGACTCGTTTGGATGCCAACCCCTGACACACACACACACACACACACACACACACACACACACACACACACACACACACACACACACACACACACACACACACACACACACACTCCGAGTGCTGATGAAAAAGCGGTGGTCGGACTACAGATCGAAAGCTTGTCTAAAGAGGTAGGTCTTTAAATGGGCTTTGAATTGAGTCAGCGTGGGAAGATCCCTAATGGTGACAGGTAAGGCGTTCCAGACGGAGGGTGCGGCATAAGAAAATGAACGACCGCCAGCTGACTTCACAGTTGTTCTTGGAACCTTCAACAGTTTTTCTGATGATGAACGGAGAGTGCTGGAGGGCCGATAGGTTGTAAGCATTGCAGACAGGTACAGAGGGAGAGAGCCATCGAAATGGCGGTAAGCCATTGTCGCAATTTTGAATTGGATACGGAAAAGGATTGGGAGCCAGTGCAGCTGTTTGAGAAGCTGTTTGTATTACTAATAAAACTCACCTTTGCTTTGTTTGACAGAGGCAAAAGTAGGAACAGTCTGTGTGAGCGGCGCGTCCGACTGTATCCCTGACGCATCCTGCAATGGTGCAGGAGAAATGTGTTTATGCGAGTTCGATTTTGTGCCCAGCACTGACAACTCCAAGTGCCGTAAGTGTCAACTTTACATTACACTCATAGTTCATCAACCAACCGATCGTTTATAAGAATTCTTTTTTGTCACCAGGGTATTTTAAGTGTTTCTTCCATGACGTGTCATATTTGTAGGTTACACAGTTCTGCAGAATTGTTCGATATTCATGTTTTATCTGAAAATTTGCCGGCCCCCGTAGTGTAGTGGTTAGCACTTCGGATCATGGACCGGGAGACCCGGGTTCGAATCCCAGCCGAGGCAAGCGGGATTTTTCCTACCTAGGTCGGCTCCTACCCAGAGCGGGTGTGTTATGGGCCCGATGGGGAGGCTGTTGCCACACAGCCGAATTTCACCCACTTCACGGGTGCGACTTTGGGGGTGCTTCCCTGAGTATGACACGTCTTATGATGTGGATGATTACACGGCCGGCACCGCAGGTGCCGTAGTTCCCGGGCCTGGTTAATGCCGGGATATTTATGACAGGAAGCGTGGAATGCGGCCCTGTCCCGCAGTCCCAAACCACATGGACCTCCATAGCATCATCTTACTATCATCCTCATCTCCATCATCATGCATAATAAAAATTGTCCCAGCTTCCGAGTCCTCCGTGGGTTCCACCCATGACCTGGGACGAACACCACTGGAGTTGGCAAAAAGTTGTGGCAGCAAAAAAAAAAAAAAAAAAAAAAATGCTTTGTTTTGTTTTTGCTGTTGGATAGTTTAAGTTTAATTTTAAACCATTAATTGCGCTCGTGAATGCGCATGTGCGCTCGAAATAAAACCCACTGCCTTTGGTGTAAACAGTTTTATTCGTTTTGAACAAATATACATGTGCACTTTCACACAATTTTCACGAGCACAAAAAAGTCAAATAACTTATAAGTGTGCTCATAAGACAGTACCAAAACATGTGCGGCAGAGACGTCAAATACAGTGTTATGGTAGGACAGATCTGTAAAGAAAGAGATAGGAAGAAAGGGGATAGAGGGTGGGTGGGTGTTTGGGGTTTTAACGTCCTTTTCCACCACATACGGAAAGGGGATAGAGAGAATAGCCACTGTCTTTCTTGGTGTTTTACTGGTTATGCGTGCACCTGCGAAGATCGCGTATATCCTGAGGAAAGTACGATTGCCCACCAAATGCAAAACTGAGTAACTCAAAAACGGTGACGAGTATCAAGAAAACATGGCCAGCCTTTTATGGAGAAATAATTTGTTCCAAAGGGGGACAAACGATGATTTTGGTTATATGGAACCCAAAACCCAATTATGAATCATATCCTGCTTCTTCAGTGTACTTTTGCTGCACGTAAATGAAAATTATTGTAAGTAATTAAGTTAAGGACTCTCGTCTCTTCACTCAACACTCTGGCAGTCACGTGTAGCAGACGATCTACTTAGCTCTTAACGGTAGTTGTCTCCCCTGCCAGTGAGTCGGCAAAAGTACCTGGACACAATGGCTGACAGCGTCTTATCTCGCTACAGTACTTTGCATACAAATGTTGCCTGGAATACAGCCACGCAAAGCTTTTGATTGAGTGACGTGCGCACAAGCCGCTTATCTCTTTTCCGTTCAGTTGTTTCGTCTCAATGAGCTTCAGCCCTCATGGTAGAGGATCGCGCACACGGAAGAGGTCTTATGCGTTTGTGTTTGCAGTGACGAAGGTGGGCGATTCGTGTACTTTGCATACAAATTTTGCCTGTAATACAGTCTCTTTTCTTTATCTCTTTTCCGTTCAGTTGTTTCGTGGCAGAGGATCGCGTACAATACAAGAAGGTCTTATGCTTTTGTGTTTGCAGTGACCAAGGTGGGTGATGCGTGTACTGCTTCGGAACAATGCGTTGATGACGGGTTTTGTTCAGAAGGAACCTGCGTCTGCCGTCTTGGCTACGAGGCCGAAACGGACAACACAGGATGTGGTCAGTGAAGTCAGATATGAATCATGTGTAGCTTTGCCGTGAATATGGTCTGTAATCTTGGTCCGGAGCGCGCGCGCTCACACGCAGACGCAAACACGAACTCAAGCATAGTGTGTGTGTGTGTGTGTGTGTGTGTGTGTGTGTGTGTGTGTGTTTATTTAACGTCCTTTTCCACTACGTATGGGTATTATCAAAGACGGAGAAAAAAAAATTCGCCCAACTATGTTGGAAATACGTCATCTGGAAACTCCCCTGTTTTTAGAAAGATAAAATACGTACGCCTATGAGAGGACAGAAATATACTGCTACTAAGTTAGTGTTGTTCGATAAACCACGTAATTCTTGAAATCAGATGCTGTCCAAAACTTTGGTAGAGACTTGATCTAAATTCCTAAAATTCGGATTATCATTTTATTTCATTTTATTTATTTATTATTATTTTATTTTATTTCAGTGGCTGTGACGGGAACAACATCAAACCCTCTCGACTCTGCTTCTGCTGCACCTGTCGCTTCCGTCCCAGTGTTACTCCTTCTCACCCTTACGTCATGCTTTGCGTAATAAATGACGTGATTATCGTGACGTCATGTTGTATAATTATTGTAACTGTTTGCAGTTTCTTGTTGTTGGCTTTGGAAACATTGCCGTTGTTTGTGACAGTGACTGCAGATTCGAACTTTTCCTTATTTGGTAATTGGTAGATTCCAGTAACTCTAATACATGTGTCGTTTATCAAGTTCAAATAATCTTTTATTATGTGGGTATCCAGTGTTCCTTATTACGAACGTATGTGCGTTGTTACAATCTCACAATCTGACGCAGAGATTCTGGGGCTGTGCGCCCTGGTGACGCATGATTTTGACAACTTAAAAACCAAAACAACACACCTCAGACGATCACTGGAAGTGGTAGCAAAACAAGTTGCGCGCCGTACACAGGTCAAGGCTATTTATGGCTGGCATGGCTTTCCTTTCTGTGGCTGGCCAGCGTCAAGGCCACGCCCATGCATAAACATGACCTAATCTCACACGCTGGACGCTTCCTCCCCTTGTCTTATGCTGCCAGCTCATTGCGCCAGCGTCACTCGTAGAAGACAGACTTCAGTTCGCTCGGCAGCAGCGGATTTCCTCAGTTTTTACAAGCACGCAGCAGATTATCTGGAACAGTTTTCCCTGTCTTAGGAATGCCAGACATAAAAGAGAATTCTATGCCCTGGTCCTGAATTTTCTGATTCACGAATCACAAAGCACGTGTAGTCTTCGACGATCTTGTAAAAACAGTCGGTGTGGTCAATACTTGGGACCCTTTGATTTTTACACAATCACCCTCTGAGCTCGCCAGAGAGAGTCAAAGTGACCCTTCGTTTTGAAAGCTGTAAAGAACACTGAGTATCAGATGCATGTCTTTTTGATGACCATACATACATACTTGGGAACGCCCGTACATGTGTGTACATACGAAATTTTAAATACATCACTGAAAGGGTCTAGTACTGGAAGGATTAAGACTACTACTATACTACTAAGGCCCATGGCTCCGAGTGGAGCATAGGCCATCGACGACCCTTCGCCATCGCACTTTGTTCTGGGCTACTCTTGCCACTTCAGTCCATTTGATCCCCTGCTTGCATAGCTCTGCCTCAGTTTCCCGCCTCCATCTGTTGCGAGGACGGCCTCTCTTCCTTTTCCCCTGCGGGTTCCATGTCAGGGCTTGGCGTGTGGTGCTGGATGCTGGCTTCCTGAGGGTGTGTCCAATCCAGCTCCACTTCCTCCGCATGATCTGCTTGGCCAGTGGTTCCCGTCCCGCTCGCTCCCATAGCTCTTCGTTTCGGATCTTCTCTGGCCATCGGATGTTGAAGATGCGCCTCAGACAGGTGTTGAAAAATGTCTGGATCTTCTGCTGCATCGCCTTTGTTGTCCTCCATGTTTCGCATCCGTAGAGCAGAACTGACTTCACGTTAGAGTTGAAGATGCGAAGTTTGGTTCCTGTGCCAAGGATTAAAACACACGAGAGCAACATTCGCCATTGACTTGCCCACTCTAGCTTCATACCGCGTCCCTAAACAATCCACATAACGACCAACAAATTATCTCCCTTAAGGTTTTGGTAAATCAAAAACTTTCAGCAGTCGGTCGCACCAAAGAACTGAAATGCAGTTGAATTTTAGCACAGGTCTGAATGGGACCATGTTAACATTACTCAATGAAATGCTCTACATGATTCGTGATGCTGAGAAGCTGGAAAATGCATGTTTAATTTTAGGTGACAGGGGGATCTAGATATACACGACTTGAAATCGTGCATGCCGTGTGCGTAATTCCGTTTCCAGGAGCTAGTGTCACAAAAGTAGAACTATGTCTTCCTGTCGCTTTGCAAGTCATACACTACGGAAAACGACACACAAATCAGTGTTGAAGAAAAGAAGGAAATGAAAAATGAAATGACACAGCTTTCTCTTTTCGTAATCTTCTTTGTGTAATCGTTATATGTTATTTCCATGTTTCCATGGAACGTCACGTAACAGACAGAAGAAACAGTGGTCTCATTTTGGATAAAATTGTTTGCATAGAACATACTACGTTTTCTTTGTAATTGCCAGTGTGTGTGTGTGTGTGTGTGTGTGTGTGTGTGTGTGTGTGTGTGTGGTAAACGCACCATGCCCAGGTGTTCAACAAACAAATCAACCAGATAAACATAAACACTCAGCGTATATTTAGTGTAGTGGTTAGCACTTCGGACTATGGACCGGGAGACCCAGGTTCGAGTCCCAGCCGAGGCAAGCGGGATTTTTCCTACCTAGGTCGGCTCCTACCCAGAGCGGGTGTGCTATGGGCCCAATGGGGAGGCTGTTGCCACACAGCCGAGCTTCACCCACTTCACGGGTGCGAATTTGGGGGTGCTTCCCTTGGTATGACACGTCTTATGATGTGGATGATTACATGGCCGGCACCGCAGGTCCCGGGTCTGGTTAATGCCGGGATATTTATGACAGGAAGCGTGGAATGCGGCCCTGTCCCGCAGTCCCAAACCACACGGACCTCCATAGCATCATCTTACCATCATCCTCATCTCCATCATCATGCATAATAAAAATTGCCCCGACTTCCGAGCCCTCCGTGGATTCCACCCATTACCTGGGAGGAACACCACTGGAGCCGGCAAAGAGTTGTGGCAGCAAAAAAAAAAAAATAAAAAAAAAATGGACCGCAGGCTCAAAGAAAGTCGCATTTCTCTAATATTAGAAGCCACAAAGTCACGAAAACGGTCGCAATGGCCTTATGAAACATCCTTCTATCTGGCCAACAACCTTCGAGCTTCAAAAGCGTCAGTTTTCCATCTCAGCGGCGTTAAGGAACATAGAGGCTTTCCTGCTTTCTCGTGGTCACTCATTTTCCAGTTATCTACTTCCATTCCATCGATGGAAAGAAACTAACTGTACCACGCCAAGCGAGAGACAACACACAGTCAAGTAAAAGCAGGTAGACTGCTACTGACCAGCACTCACACGGTAAGACGAGCCGGCACTGCAGCAGGTGGCAGCTTGGTGACAGACCTCGCCCTACAGTGCTGTATATATATACGTATATATATATACGGGTACCATGCATGTTGTTGTACGTCAGCTCAGCGGGTGTACTCGTTTCCTGGGGTCTGGCGCACACAGAGAGACGAGTGGGTGGGTGGGTGTTTGGGAGTTTAACGTCCTTTTCCATCACATAGGGAAAGTTGGGTGTGATGGACAGACTAAAACAATAATACACATCAAAATACACATAAGATAACACATAACAAACACTACAATTAAGATAGAGATTTCTAAGAATTAAAGATCACATAAAACAGTCTTGGTATTAAGGTAGATATACTCGGCGGACCTGACTTTTTTGATACAAAGGGATGTCTCGTAACTGACGTCTTAATTAACCCTGTCATTCCTGCCGGCTGTGGTCAGATTCTCTACTTTCCATTACTGTCTGAAGATAAGTGGTCTGATGCATGAAACGAGGCTAGATCATAGCTTGAGACTTAGCCGCAACAAAGAAAGAACGATACCACATTAGTCTTAGTAGTAGGTATTACATTACTCAATACTCTCAGTTTCTGCTATTAATGTAGTATCTTTGGCTCTCAGACGTATTATTTCGGGTCTGCCATTACATGCCTAAGGACACAAAATGACCGTGGGGTCATGTTTAGTGTCTGTTTGAGTTACCCTGTTTGGCAAGTGTGCTAGTCTGTGGTGGTTTTTGTCATGAAAAAGCGTGATTTTCGTGATTTTTGTGTTATGTAAGGTGCATGGCAGGCGGTCAGAAAAAGAAGCTGGGACTTTTTGCATAGAGGTGGGACACAAATCAGGCAAGCGGATTTGTGTGAACTGCCTGTCTGGTCTAAAGAGAAAGAAGATGTGCATTACTCCAGTGAGGCCTGAGCGGAAAGGAGGCATTCAATTATTTTTTAAACCCCTGTCAGGTGCGTGCCTTTGAATGGTCTGTTCATGGTAGTAATTGTTTCCAGATTGAAGCATTTTTAGGGGTGACTATGCTGCCTGAGGCTAATAGGGAATATACAGGCATGTTGAGGCCCGGCGTATTAATTGTGTCCTTCGCCCTACAGAATACAGAATACTTTATTAATCCCGAAAGGAACATTGCTCCTCTGTCTCACAAAAGCAACAAACATATATTCATAACTAAGACTACAAATATATATACATTAAGAACATGAGTAAACTAACTTGACAAGTAAAATTACTGACAACCAAGAAATCTGACTATATAACACACTATCATATATATATATATATATATACATATATATATATATATATATATATATATATATATTTTTTTTTTTTTTTTTTTTTTTTTTTTCGGTAGTTCGGTAGCTACACAAACAATCGAACCCTCTCGGGGATGGTCTTTCGCCGTAAACCACGAGAACTAATCATGTAAGCTCTATTAATATCACTCATTCCGGCATTCGATCTACACGTTCACGTTCATCAGTTTGTTTGTTTGTTTGCTTTTCAACAGAAATATATAGATTTCAATTGATTAATGGCCGTAGTAGAGTTTCTTTTACCCA
>JACVVK020000268.1:702500-735000 GCA_018292915.2 Batillaria attramentaria
TGAACATGGGGTGGGTGGGTGGGGGGAGGGGTGTATAATCAAAATGGACGACCTATTTCCGTTGCTATGCCGCTTCAAAAGTTTCGACGATGGCTGTCATCTAAAGCCGCTATTGTAAAACATGAGTATATACACGTCTTTAGATTGTTGTAACGTATTAGTACAAACCGGTTTCCGGTTGGTAAACTGGCGGCCCCTTTCAATCGTTCTAACCGACAACTGAAAATCCAAAGCGTTTTTCCTGTGCTATAGCAGGGCCGTAGTACCCAGGTCCGGCGGCCCGGCGAGGGCCCGACCAATAATTCCGTAAAAAAAAAGAAAGAGAGAGAGAGAGAGAGAGAGAGAGAGGGGGGGGGGGTAGAAGCGAAGAACATATTTCGAATATACGGCCTTTTGAGACGACCTCAAATATTTTTTTATTAATATGTTGCGCGACCATACTTTTTGTTCCTTCCATTTTTTATGCTTCTTCTATTATTTTGGCTCATTTTTTTCCTACAAGAAAGACGCCTGTCCATTTTGTTTCATCCTTGGGAGTTCCACAGGCATGGTTGCCGCTTTCAAAGACCTATAAAAGTGATTGACCGTGTGGTCATGTGAGGGGAGCCGGGGTGGTCGAATGGTAGAGCGTAGGACTTCTAATGCTCGGAACGTGAGTTCGATCCCGGCTGGGGCCAAATATTTGTGCTGGCTTTTTCATCGTTGCCCCGTCTTTGATATCACCCTAACTGGTGGAAAAGGACGTTAAACCCCCAAACACCCAAACACCCACCTGTGGTCATGTGCAGTGTTTCTTTGGGGGTACCCTGTTTGGCGATTGTGCTAGTCTGTGATGATTTTTTGTTGTCACGAAAAAGCGTGATTTTCGTGATTTTTGTGTTATGTAGGTCAAGGTGCATGGCATGCGGTTCCAAAAAGAGACAAGCTGCCAGTGAAGCTGGGACTTTTTGCACAGAGGTGGGACATAAATGAGGCAAGCGGATTTGTGCGAACTGCCTCTCTGGCCTGAAGAGAAAGTAGACGTGCATTACTCCGGTGAGGCCTGAGCGGAAAGGAGGCATTCAAATTTTTTAAAACCCCAGTCAGATGCGTGCCTTTTAATTGTCTTTTCGTGGTAGTAATTGTTTCTAGATTGAAGCATTTTTAGGATTGACTATGAGCCTAATAGGGAATATATAGGCATTTTGAGACCCTGTGTATTTCTGTTTGGTTTTGCAAAAGAAGGGAGCTGGGATAGCCGAATGGCAAGAGCTTTGGGCTCCAAATGCTCGGGTCGTGAGTTCGATTCCTGGCTGGGGCCAAATATTTGTACTGGCCTTTTCCTCGTTGCCCCGTCTTTGATATCATCCTTACTTGGTGGAAAAGGACGTTATAAAGTCCCAAACACCCCACACCAACCCTTTTGCCAAAGCCAGTGTGGTCCCCAGACTGCTCGCCACCATGTTTGAAACTTGTCGAGCGGTGAAATCTGGGATCGGAGATGGTTTCCATGGAAACACAGCTGCGGAGGCTGTTCAGTAAATTTCCCAGAGAGTGAATGCAGTGCGTTGACCTGTGCTGTCCCCACACTACAGTGCGTTGACCTGTGTTGACCCCCAGAAATGCCGCGGCAGAGTTCTGCGGGCCAGTCTGTAGCCCGCTGCAGTGACTAAAATCATACCACGTAGATGGAATGTTAGTAGATTGAACACTGAGAAATAAATGTCACGAACATGTTAATGTCAGCCTTCTTTTCCATTATTTTATGCATGACTTTGACGTGCATTGTAACTTTTTTCCCCAGCGTCTGTTGTTGTTGTTGTTGTTGTTTTTCCTGTAAACACACATCTCAGCAGCAAAATAGTCGTTCTTCATTACGCTTCTTATTAAACTAAAGGATAATAATCAATGCACACTATCCGTGCATAAATAAATTAATTATAGATCTTTTAGCGATGCTACTAGCGCACGTCCTCGGCAGTCCAAACTTACTCGGTAGGAATTAGGGTCCAAACCCTACTCGGTTGGGGCGGTCGGTGGTCTAGTGGTTAAGAGACTTGTCACCAATGCGAGAGGTCAGGGGTTCGAGCCCCACTCGGGGCAAAGAATTTTTCCCTCTCGTATGTGGCACCGTTCATTCGGGCCGATCGTCGGGGGTTCTCTCCGGGTACTCCGGCTTCCTCCCCCCCCTGCTTTGGAAATGTTCAGCCCACCAAGTTTGAAAAATAAATGCATATCTAAATTCCGAAATTTAAATAGCTGAGCTGACCCTTCGCACCACGTGATTGTAATACGTTTATGTCCTGTGTGTGAGAGAATGTGTGTGATTCACGTGAGCGTGCGTGTTGGGTTTAGCTCGCGGCGCTTTGAGCCAAAATATTTGGGATAAAGCGCCTATATTAATGCGATTATTATTATTATTATTATTATTATTAGGAATTGAGTTAATTATTAATACGCGCATTCCCAGAGAACAGCTGCTGTTCTGGACCAAATGGGCTTGTTAGTGGTCACGTACGCTCATTTCCTATGACAGTGATGATTACCGTTCTCAGTGAAATGCATTGACGTTTGCTGACGTATATTCCTTGATTACCAGGCTTTACAGAGGATTTCTGAATGCAGTATATTGACGCGCTTTCCGAGATCATGGTGCGTTTGGTATTACTGTCGCCAAATCTCTACTGGAATGTATCTTGTAAAACTGTGATTTTGTGAATATTTATTGGAAACAGATGCTTGACAACTTGTGACCTATCTTTTTGTCTACCATGGATAGTTATCTGAATAGATGACAACCTTGAAAATGTGGACGAATATGCGAGCGGGAAGAAATAAAGCATCTGAAGTGAACCGACAATATGTCTCCCGAGAATCTCAATTAACAGTGCTGTCAACTGTAATTGTGTTCAATCTTGTTCACGTATAGTCCTAAAACCTTCGTTAGAAATTGGGGAAAAAGTGACGTCAGTAAATGACGTCAAAGTGTTATTTTGAAATAATTCCTTTTCTTGAAAAGGACAGCTGGGGCAAAATATTTGACCTGACCTTTTTGTCGCTGCCACGTCTTTGATATCAAACTTATAGGCTAGGAAAATTGCTGAACAAGGTAGAACAAATTTGATCCTAACTTTTTATTACAGATTACAGTAGAACACAGGCCCCTAATGCTGTGGTGGTCTCCGTGAATTTTTTCTCCGTCCGCGTCACCGTTAAAAACGACCGTTTACCTTGCCATTTTCACTATATAAGCCCTATAAATGGGCTTTTGAGGGTGTGCACAAAGTATGCGTGTTTGCGGGTGCAGAAATGCGCAGAACTCCACTCTAAATAATGTTACTGTTAGACAAGACATGCATTGTTAACATATTGAAATATTACCCCGATCAGAATGATGCTTCCTGGAAAATTGCGGCCATCAGTTTGGCCGTTGATTCAAAGGACCCTGTAAAACGGCAGTATTTGATGCTTATGCACTTATCAGGTCAGTGCAGGTGACATGTATCGCGGAAAACATTTACGAACATTGAACAGTTTAGTCAGGAAACGCTTCTATAGTGTTGTGAAGTTCCCTTGTCACCGCATGTGCAGGTAGGTATGAAATATGATAACCAAGTGAGCACTTTTTCGGTATCGATATTTTGGGAGTGTACTTACTAAAGTAGTTGCTGCGTTGTGAGTAGTGAACGGTTTTTCTCAAAGAGCAGTGCACACTCAAGAATAGTATCCAAATTTGTTCTACCTTCCGCTATATAAAAAGCCTAATTAGACTAGCCTATTATGTCTTGGCAAAGGACGAAAAATCCTCAAAATTAATGCCCTTCCACCCTTGCACAGTGAAAATATCGATTTTGCCGCTTTCACTTAAGCCGAGAAGAAACGGAAGGCGAGAAAACACTGGCTGTTACTGGGAGCCGGATAACCCCCGAAGAGCAGCCCGGCAGCCAGGAAAAACCAGTATCACATATCACAAGCTCGACCTGGGATCGAACCCACGCTCCATCGCCATGACATTGGTGACGGCCGTTCATTAGCGCAGCGGCTAAATCCGACGCGCTACCTATTAGATGACCGCTCACCTCACAACTGTTTAGGAACACTTGTTAGTGGTCATGCACACTCAGAATAGTCTGTCTTGATGATAATGATGATTATAGATAACTACAAGATTACATGGCGCACTGCTGGTATTAATTTCATGTAGACCTATCTTTGTTTTCTAGCCACTATTCCCCAGTTGTCCCTGCTGCTTGTGTTCTACTGTGTGGCTGCTATTTCTGTTGTTTCAGTCATCTGTACTGCGCTCTCGCGTGCTGGAAAAGGACGTTAAACTCCCAAATATCTACCCATACACCCACTCTCTCGCGTGGCTTACTTTAGGTGCAGAATTTACATGTGTGTGTGTGTGTGTGTGTGTGTGTGTGTGTGTGTGTGTGTGTGTGTGTGTGTGTGTGTCTGTGTCTGTGTGTGTGTGTGTGTGTGTGTGTGTGTCTGTGTGTGTGTGTGGTGCCTATATTCACACAATCACACGACGGACTTTGTGACAGTTCGAGACTTGCGATACAACGCGTTTAATAGAATCACAGGCAAACTACACCGCACACTTAAAACAACTAAGCTCAAAGAAGGTGTGAATTTTCGTAAGTGAAAATACATGTTAACAATGAAAGGATACAACAAATAACAAGTGCAAAAATCACGTACCCAAACTGAGACAATAAAATCCGGTTTACCGGTGGATGTACAAGCCCAAGTAAAAGCAGTGGTGGTGGTAAATATTTTTTGCTTGAATTTGTTTCGTGAATCCAGCAATCGTAATCAAAATAAGGGATCATGAGTTTACAGAAAAAGGCGCTTTCTCCCATGATTACTTACAACAGTATCACTTAAAATTGGGGGGAGGGAGGGGGAGGGTCATAATGACTTTGAGATCTGTTAATCAAAATATGGGATCATTCATTTAAAAGAAAAAAAAGGTGCTTTCTCTCATAATTACTTACAAAAAGTATCAGTTAAAATAGGGGAGGGGGGGGGGGGCACAATCACTTTGAAATCTGTCAGTCAGAATAGGGGATCATAACCACTTATAAATCTGTCAAGAAACAAACAACAAAAAAACCCCAACAAAAATCAAAAACTAAATTAAATGAAGAAACCCATGCTAAAAAACTAAATGTATCAGTACAGAAACTACAAGAAGCGGAAAAGAGAAAATCACAAAACTATTACAATACATCGTCTATATGCACAACACATGTATGATGTGTATACTATGATGTTGGAGTCAAATGTTGGAACACGCCTGTGAACTTCACAATACAGGGGCGCCGGAAGATGTTGGGGGGAGGGGGGGCAGAATCTCGGAGGGGGGAACGTTGCCCGAAGAAAGTGAAAAGCGGGGGGTGGGGGGGGGGGGGGGGGGTCGGCGATCAAATGCTGCGTAGACAAAAAACCTTTACGAACCAGGACGTTGCCCGAAAAAAAGTGATAAGCGGGGGGGGGGGGGGGGGGGGGGGGGGGGCAATCAAAGGAGCGGACAGCCTTCGGTCCGCAAAAACAGAAGTTCTCTGTTGAGTGGGATGAGGGAGAGAGCACTAAGAGGGGTAGGGGGAGGTAGGGGAAGGGGGGGGCAAGACCATGGCTTTGCCCCCCCTCTTGCCATAGTCACCTGATTTTCCAGGGGGGGCAAAAAGACACTCTTGCCCCCCCTGCTTGGGTACAGGGGGGGCAGCTGCCCCCCCTGCCCCCCCGGTTCCGGCGCCCCCTGCAATATACATATCTTGTTTTCACAAGCAAAACTTCAAAATACCCAACCGCTCTTCATGCCAAAAACAAAATAATTCATCTTTTGATTTCCATTAAAAAAACACCTCTTAATTTTAACCGGTGTGCTACTAGTACGGCTTTCATGAGCACCTGTTTTTGGAGTTGATTAGCTGAATGTTTGGATAATGTCACTTTTGCTTTTGCTAAACCAAATCAGTTAGTTTGGCAACAAACGTAATCTGCATCTGGTTTTGTCTCTGTTTGGCAGATAATTTAACCGAATACAGGGAGGCGGTTGCTCTACGTCCAAACTGCGTGCGTGCGTGCGTGCGTGCGTGCGTGCGTGCGTGCGTGCGTGCGTGCGTGCGTGCGTGTGTGTGTGTGTGTGTGTGTGTGTGTGTGTGTGTATGTGTGTGTGTGTGTGTGTGTGTGTGTGCGTGCGTGCGTGTGTGCGGGTGCGGGCGTTGCGTGTGTGTTCGTGTGCTGCTGTTGTCATATTACATGTATTGTGACATGTTACAATGTATATGTGGTTGTCTGTTTTTACCCCGCAACTAAATTGCCCCTCCTTGAGAACAATTAGGAATTGAATTGAATTGAACTGAAAATTCATCTTAGATAAAGGATATATTTATACAAAGTACTTTGGTAGACTATGAGCGTCCAGCGATGTTAGCGGTGTTTTGTGTCCTTGCAAAGGGTACGTTGACTTTAACGAACCAGTCAGTAAATTATGTTCGGCTCTCAGCCGGAAATCGAACAGTAAAGACAATCAGTTAATAATCGCCAATAAAGCTAAACACAGCAACACTAATTTAAGCCACAGTTTTTGTTTTTTTTTTTAAGACAAAAAAGGTGGACGTTGGCGATCAGACTTGTGTCCTCGAGTTTATCTCACGCTGTCGAAACGGTATTTGGTGCCGCCTGACAACGATGTTTAGAGATGATGGGAGTCGCCGTGTTCTGCGAATCAGAGGGCAAACGTTTAATTAATACCGAACAGCAACTAGGCGGAATACAATGTCTCTGTTTTAAAGAAGGAGGAGAAGGGGGAACGGACCTCCACTCCCCGTCCAGGAAAGCGAGACTCCCCACACTTGAGTATTTGTATATTAATGAATTATGATAGAGTGACCAGATGACAGTTTTATGTAAGCAAATTTAATTTTGGGAGATGAGACGTGAACGTATTCACAAAAATTGAAAGTGTAAACGAACCCTAGGTGCACGAAATCCTCACGTCGTCCACAGCGATATCACCTCGATAGCTCGACCCACGGACACCTTCAAACAACACCTGCATGGGGAAAGCGTGTTCGGTTTATGTCGATAGATATTGATTAATGTTACCCCCCTACTTCAAATTTAATAAATGTTAATGTTATGTTCTACTTCAAATTTGATAAATGTTAGTTATGTCCTACTTCAAAGTTGATAAATGTTAATGTTATGCCCTACTTCATGTTTGATAAATGTTAATGTGATATCGTACTGCAAATTTGATAAATGTTAATGTTTTGCCCTACTGCAAATTTGATGACTGTTAATGTCATATCGTACTTCAAATTTGATAAATGTTAATGTCATATGCAACTGCAACTTTGATAAATGTTAATGTTATGTCCTACTTCAAATTTGATAAATGTTAATGTTTTGCCCTACTTCAAATTTTAATAGATATGTATATGTTATATCCGACATCAAAGTCTAAAGCAGCACGAGGAAAAACTCCCACCTGTGTCAAAAACGTGTTTCGTACATATGCTGCCACTACTGCGTCAGTGGTATTCCCAAAGTCTATTTTTAGAGCTCTGTAAACGTGTAATGTTGCCCATCGAGGTATACCGCTGGCCCCAAATTTGAGTTTACAGAGAGTATGTGGCAGGCGTACGTTTCATCCCACGTGTTGGCTCATATCTTAGCAACAACAGCCTGAAATGGCTCATATTTTGCACACAACTAACTGGTTAGCAAGCTCTTGTCAACGTAATCAGCCCATAGAAACGGAAACGGTAATGACTGCGAAGTGGTTACGAGTTAAGCAAATAAAAGCGACACAAAAGGGACAGAAACCACTTAACTTTGACAAAGGACGGCTTGTTGCCAGGCTACATGTTGGGGAAACTGGACGTAGCCTGGCAACACGCTTTGCTGAACATATCGCCGACACCAGACACAACAGAATAAAACCCGTTGCCGTGCATTTCAATTCTGCAGGCCACTCCATCTTAAATATGACAGTAACTGGCCTGTGGCTTATGCACGGCGACGCCACAGACAGACGCGACATGGAGTCGCACATTATTCAGCGCCTGGGAAGCCAGGCCCCGGGTGGTTTGAACGAAAAGCCGTAACATAACCCTCTGAACTTTTTTCACACACAATCCATGGTCCTGTGTCACCAAAGGATGGGTGTTGTGATTGCTCATTTTCACTATTCTTTTTTGTTCTTTTCTGCCCAACATTTTTTTTTCCCCACACAGTCCATGGTCTTTTGTCACCAAAGGATGGGTGTTGTTATATTTTTACTATTTTTTCTGGTCCTTTTCTCGCCCACTGTTTTTTTTCTTTCCCCCGCCGTGTATGTCAGTACGTCCGCAGAGTTACCTTTTGTTTGTTTGTTGAAGTTATGTCCCATTTGTTTATGTCCTGAAGAAGGCGTAAGCCGAAACGTCGACCTGTGCCGTCCTTTGTCAAAGTTAAGTGGTTTCTGTCCCTTTTGTGTCGCTTTTATTTGCGTAATCAGCCCATGTCAATCTGTGGGCAAAACATCTTGCACTATGTATGGGCGCCAAACGAAACGACATGCCTCTTATGAGAGCTTTCAAAATTATAACCTTTTGAGGACGGTCGTTAGTTATCTTACGCCTATTGTCGGCGACACAGCTGTTCTGGTCACGCCAGTCGAGACACAGCACATACCCGTCACATGACCCCAATTTGCATGGAAAGGAAAAGAAAGGTAAAAGAGTAGTTTTAAGGTGCATTGCGTCACTGTGTGTGTGTGTGTGTGTGTGTGTGTGTGTGTGTGTGTGTGTGTGGGCGGGCGTGAGCGTGTTTCCTGATACTTGCCACGAACAAATCCATGATGACACCAGCTCGGACGAGCGTGAAGCTGACCTGAGACCAACGCTGACCCTGGTCGCCAGTCAACCTCCACAGGCGTGTCTTGCTGGATAGCTGGACAGGGTTCGCAGTGTAGATAAACAGCGTCCTGATGTCTTGCCCGTACATGTGGTACCAGAAGGTCAGCGTGCACGTTTCAGTCGAGCTGCGGCGGATTGGCGGCGTGACCAGAACAGCTGTGTCGCCAGATGAACCTGTCGAGGCTTCCACGTGCATGTAGTATCCTTGTCAGAAAAGCACAAGAATAATGATCATGGGCAGGCGTTGTAAAGGTTTATCGTTCTTTTCCACCACTCATGGATGAGGGAAAAGTCAGCAAGAATTCTTGGCTCCTAGCCAGCATTCGAACTCACGACCTAAGCATTAAAAGTCCAACGCTTTACCGCTTAACTGTCCCTGGTCCACCGAATGATAATCATATGATATCAACGATAGACAATTTTTGTATTAATTAGCGGAGAGGAGTAGGCTTAGGACACTTTACAGAACAAAAGACGTGAAAAACACACACCATACAAACCGGTAAACAACACATAATAAAGCTTACCAGATCCAGTGGTGTGATCCCCTGATGGCCCGGTAGCTGTGGAAGGGGTATTTCCTCTCTTACGTCTCCAAGAGAACCCCCCCTGGCTGATGTCTTCGAAGGGGCACGGGCCCTCAAAGTTACAATCTGTTTAAAGACAGGAAGCGCTTTTTGAGCTTGAAGGAGTGCGATAACCAACTGCATAGTAAAATACTAAGCAGCTTACTGTCGCAGCGTACAGAAGACCGGACCTGCCTATTGGAAACCCACGAATGCAGGTGGCAGTGCGTGGACAGGTGGGTGGGTGGGTGGGTGCGGGTTGAACGTCCTTTTCCACCACGTAAGGATGGCATCAAAGACGGGGCAATGGGAAAAATGTCGGCACAAAATATTTGACCCCGGCGGGGATTCCAGAACTTACGACCCGAGCATTAAAAGACCATCGCTCTACTGCTCGGCTCTCCTGGCTCCGCAACGAGTGGCAATGGCCAAGATTGGGTAAATGTAGGTATCACACTAATCACACTAGACTGTAAATCTGAAACAATGTGAATAATAATAATAATAGAATATTTATATAGCGCCTAACCTTATCTAAGCTCTAGGCGCTTTACACAAAATACATATTTATTCATATTAAGGCATGAAAAAGACAGATAAAACAAACAGAAGGCAGGTAAAACTGACAAAAAAGATAAAAACTAATTAAAAACTCATATTCACACACACACACACACACACACACACACACACACACACACACACACACACAACACACACACACACACACACACACACGTTCCCTGCTCACACACGCAGTCACACGAGCAGAACAACAACATGACACGGCTATGAGAGGGTGAAGAGATGGGTTTTCAGTCGGGACTGGAAGGTTTCCTTGAATGTTGAAACTTCATTGAGCATTCGGACTATGAGCTAGAACTCAAAAAGTTGTCATCACCAGTGCACATACATCCTGATGGGCTCGCCACAAAGGTATAAGAAGGGTGATATGAGGCATATAGAGTTATTGATAAGCTTTCATTTGGTATCAAAATTATTTTTGTAGGCATTTCTATAGCCGGAGGATATGTTTGTTGAAACAGTACAGACAATCTGGACAGCACAACATGTAACACAATCCCCACTGACGACCAGATGCCACAGCTCCAGCGTTATGTACAGACCACCATCTTCCGTCTACGAACTGGACACTGCAGACTGCGTGCCCACCTGTGCCGCCTTGGGCTGTCACACTCACCAGACTCTCTGTGCTTAACAGCCCCTCAAACCTCGGTAAACATTCTCCAGTCCTGCCCCCTTTTCAAAGAAGCAAGGACACAACACTGGCCGAATGGAGCCACACTGGCAGAGACACTCTGGGGCACCAAAGCGGACCTCCTGAAGACCACTGCTTTTATAAAGATTACAAATCTAGTCATCTGAGGCGGATTCCAGAACAAGGAACGCAGAAGAAGAAGAAGAAGAAAAAGAAACATTGCTGCTGACATGTTTATACATGTTTAACAGTTTAACATGTTAATAAGCTACATTCAGCCTTGACACTTTCACACAACTTGTTTTAGTTGTTAAGGACCCGAAAATGTAAAAATCTTTAAGTCGTTAAAATTAACCTCCATCACTTTTTGTTTTGTTTTCGATTTTCACGAAAGTTGCTTTGTTCCCCGCTTTGTAAGAAACCATAACCGGGGTGAGCGGCGCGTCGGATTTAGCCGTTGCGCTACTGAACGACCGTCACCAATGTCATGGCGATGAAGCGTGGGTTCGAGCCCAGGTCGAGCTTGTGATAATTATGTGATACCGGTTTTTTCTAACTGCCGGGCTGCTCATCGGGGTTTCTCTCCGGGTTATCCAGCAAAATTGTAAAAAACAATATCGGATAGGTATTGGGTGGCGCTGCACCGCGGCGACGCGAATCCCTCGGGGGAGGCCGCCCGAATTTCCCGAAAGGGATAATAAAGTAGTTTTAAAAAAAAGCTTTCCAATTCGTTGTTGTCAGCAGGCGTCAAACTCACATGTGCCGGTAACATAGCACACCAGAGCAACATCCTCGTTGTGGTTACAGTTGTGGGTGCTGGAGTATCTACAATCCGTCAGTCGATTCTCTCTACCAGTACACACCACATTGTCCATCAGGATTCGGCTGGTCTGTGTCGGGTACTGGCTGGTTCGTTGCACTTTCCCATCAAAACTGTAATAATAATAATAATAATAATTGTAGAAGCGCTTACCCAATTTCATGAATCGGCTCAAAGCGCCGCGAAATGAACCCAACACGCACGCTCACGTGAATCACATACATTCTCTCACACACTGGACATAAACACATTACAATCACGTGGTGCGAAGGGTCAGCTCACTATTTAAATTTCGGAATTTAGAGTTGCGTTTATTTTTCAGATTTGGTGGGCTGAACATTTCCAAAGCAGAGCGTGAGGAAGCCGGAGTACCCGGAGAGAACCCCCGACGATCGGCTCGAATGAACGGTGCCACATACGAGAAGGAAAAATTCTTTGCCCCGAGTGGGACTCGAACCCTTGACCTCTCGCACTGGTGACAAGTCTCTTAACCACTAGACCACCGACCGCACCGAAGATGGATTTAGTATTAGGCGGGGGAGCCGGGATGTAATAAGCCATGCGGTAGAGCACTGGACTTTCAATGCTCGGGCCGTGAGTTCGAATTCCGGTTGGAGTCAAATATTTTGTGCTGGCTGTTGACATCACCAGTATGTGGTGGAAAAGGACGTTACCCACCTACCAACCCACTCGCCCTTGTATCTAGATAGTTTATGTTACTTCGAAAGGACAGAATTAGAAAGAAGGATGAAAAGAACACGCACAGACACACACAGACACACAGACACACACAGACACAGAGAGAGAGAGAGAGAGAGAGAGAGAGAGAGAGAGAGAGAGAGAGAGAGAGAGAGTACTTTCGTAAATGTACTTTACAAAATGATTTTCTACAGAAAATCCGATAAAAAGGAAATGGCAAAATAGCATTTGTTTCTGCAGAAAACTCTTTTTTCTGTAGAACATTTGGGGGCAAGTGTTGGGGGGGGGGGGGGGGCGCACAAAAACACCGTACAACCTTCAGCACAATACGCCTAGTGTCCAAGTTAACTGTGTTTTGTAGCTTTTTTCGTGAAGCTCTCCGTGCAGCGTGTTTCCCTCCGTGTCATATTACATACAGCCAGAATAGAAAGAGAACCCAGGTCTACATGTGCACTGGACTAACCCTGATCACAAACAGCGTTCTGCAAGCAGTGCGGGACTCGGTCTGTGCCCACGAGTCATCACACACAGTGCCCCAGGTTCCGCCAATGTATACGTTTAGCACTCCGTCAAAGTGTGTGCTGCCCCCAACGAGTCTGACGGTAGAAGCGTAGAGAGGCGCTAAACGTACAACTGACAAAGAGACAGACCATACCACTGCGCATAAGTTTCATATTCTCGACAAAACGAACAATAAGATAAAAACAAAGACGACAAACCGGACCAACCATCGAAAATAACCACCACCACCACCACCACCACCACCACCACCAACAACAACGCTTAAACCTATCCAGATAAGACACATTGTTTGATTTTAATTGTGTGTGTGTGTGTGTGTGTGTGTGTGTGTGTGTGTGTGTGTGTGTGTGTGTGTAAAATTGTTATCTTTGAGAAGACATTTAATTTCCCGAAGGGGCAGTAATAAATGAATCTTGAATCCCGAAAGAAGCTTCACATGGACCCTTGAACCTGCTCAGTCCTAACAACAACAATTACAACAACAACCTGTTCCTGCCGACAACAACAAACAACAGCAACAAACAGCAACAACAAACAACAGCAACAAACAGCAACAACAAAAAGCAACAACAGCAACATCAAACGGCAACATCAATGAGCAACAACAACGACAACACCAACAACAAAAGTGGGCTAGCTTGCAAAACACGGTTCACTTGGTTTCTAAAGGCCGTTCTTAACCGGGCGAACCACCAGTCCGGCGAACTGTGTATTGTATACGAATAGGGCGAGCGCGCACACATACGTAGTTCCAGAGGTTCGGCCAAACTAGTTCTCTTTCTTAACCGACCGTTAATGATATGCATACGTCATCGCCCGAACCGTGACAAGGCGAGAGTTGAGACAATCGTAAACAACCAAAATGGCCGCCTTCGTAGATCGAGACGACGAGGCATTTGCTGTAGTTATCGTTTTGAGTGAACTCTTGGAAGCCGAGGAAGAGGAGAAAAGAGGAAAAGAGCGCAAGAGAGGGAAATGTCAAGTGAGTCGATAGCCGCCATGCAGTCCGCCATTTTCCTCAACTTTGTACATGCGCACAACAGCTCTCCCCCGAGCAACCAATCAGAGCGCAGGATCGGCCAAAGGATCGCGAGGTTTCCCACGACACGCTGTGCAGACATCAAACCTAGTTCGGCGAACCTTTCGAACCAGGGTTTGGGAAGAAGCGTTCGGTCGGTTAAGAAACAACGTGCGAGAATCTAGTTCGCCGTACTCTTCGAACCTAGTTCGCGAACCAAAAGTTCGTCCGGTTAAGAACGGCCTAAAGGATGATTCGACCCACCTGCTGTGTAGTACGCTTTGAAACCACTATTCACGACACTGCCGTCAGTGTGGAACAAAATCCGCATCCATCTGTAGGATGACTTCACGATAATTGGCACTGTTCCATTGGACAGCTTCCGCAACAATGGCGACGCTGACGACGACCCGTCTCTGATCTAATCATCATCATCATCATCATCATCATTGCCGTCGTTTTCGTCGTCGTCGTCGTCGATCGTTACCGTCGTCATAATCATCATCCTAATGTTGTCTTCAACAGTCGGGCTCAAAGCGCCGCGAAATAAAAACAATACGCACGCTCATATAAACCTTACACAATCGCTCACAGGCAGAGGAACACATTTCAATCACGTGATGCAAGATCAGTACTGCCAATCACGTTACAGAATAAGGATGTTTTAAAAGAAGTTTAAAGCAGTTTAACAGAAGTTTAAGCAGAGGGATGTGAAGCCGGAATACGCGGAAAGACCGGCTCAGATCACACACACACACACACACACACACACACACACACACACACACACACACACACACACACACACGCACACGCCCCACACACACACACACACACACACACACACACACACACACACACACACACACACACACACACACACACACACGTATTAACCTCAATGTAATCATAGTTCCTCTCCAGGTCTAAGTCCGTGATGCGGAGCGAGACCACATTGCCCACAGTGGCCGTGATCAGGAACACACAGTTCAGGTTGTTAGCGTGGGGGCCCGGGAAGCCTGGCGACTGGATACTGCTTTGGGCACCAGGAGTTGCCTGAAGAGATCTCTGCGCGCATGCTGGAACTGAAATTTTGAGGAAACAGGTTAAGTTAGCCTGTGCCTTTTCTTGTTTGTGCGGTGGCGTGCGCTGTCTCTCAATCTTGCTCTTGTGTAGTAGTAGTAGTAGTAGTAGTAGTAATAATAACTGTATATTGTGTAGGCGCTTTACCCAATTTCATTATCTGACTCAAAGCGTCGCGAGCTCAACCCAACACGCACGCTCACGTGAATCATGCGCATTCTCTCACACACTGGACATCAACACATTACAGTCACGTGGTGTGAAGAGCCAGCTCAGCTATTTACGATTCGGACTTTAGAGTTGCATTTATTTTAAATGTTTTGAGGCTTATTATTTCCAAAGCAGAGGGGGAGGAAGCCGGAGTACCCGTAGAGAAGCCCCGACGATTGGCCCGAATGAACGGTGCCACGTACGAGAAGGAAAAATTCTTTGCCCCTAGTGAGACTCGAACCTGACCTCTTGTAATGTGATGGGCTCCCAAAAAAAACGGAGACAAAGGGTGGTCGGTGGTCTAGTGGTTATGAGACTTGTCACCAATGCGAGAGGTTGGGGGTTCGAGTCCCACTCGGGGCAAAGAATTTTTCCTTCTCGTATGTGGCACCGTTCATTCGGGCCGATCGTCGGGGGTTCTCTCCGGGTACTCCGGCTTCCTCCCCCTCTGCTTTGGAAATGTTCAGCCCACCAAATTTGAAAAATAAATGCAATTCTAAATTCCGAAATTTCAATAGCTGAGCTGACCCTTCGCACCACGTGATTGTAATGTGTTTATGTCCAGTGTGTGAGAGAATGCGTGTGATTCACGTGAGCGTGCGTCTTGGGTTCAGTTCGCGGCGCTTTGAGCCGATTCATGAAATTGGGTAAAGCGCCTATACAATACTCATTATTCTTATTCTTATTTGGGACGTACGAAGTTATTGGTATCAACGGAAAAACTGCAGAAAATAAGCTTTCTTTTGGCATAAAAAAAACAACAACCTGTAACATGATGCAGGCCTGAGAAATGTTTATTGAAAACCTGCTGATAAAGAGTGGCCGTTTTAAAGAAAATGGCTGGCAAAAGTGTGGCGTGGTCATTATCCCAGGATGGCGTGACTGTAGTAAATGCTCTTATTTACATGTATATAAGTTATATTCATTCTTGAAACTTTGCCTTAAGTTGTATTAATTGTTTAGCAACCTGAAAATAGACAAATATCAAAATCTCTAAAACTGAGAGCTCATCTGTTTTCTTTTCTTTTAGATTTTCTCAAAACTGGCTTGACAGTTTTGCCGCTCTTTTGTGCGGTTCCATCACACGTGTTTACAGAGCTTCCAGCCCTCCGATACGTGGGTTTTCTTGGGTTGGGGGAATACGTACTTGGCACGAAATAATTGAAACCAACCTGCAGTGTAGCTTGCCTGGAAACCGGTCTTCACTACACTGCCATCAGTGTGGAACAGAATCCGCATGGTTTTCTCAGTGGACTTGACAACGGTCACTGTTCCACTACCGGTTAGTCTTCGTAGAACACGAGACGTCGACAGAGATCCATCTCTTAACTGAAGAACACACACACACACACACACACACACACACACACACACACACACACACACACACACCACACACCAGCTTTTGCTTGTGATCTGAGGGGGAGCCAGGAGAGCCAACATTCGGGTCGTGAGTTTGAATCCCGGCCAAATCAATACTTCTTTCGGCCTTTCGCGTTGCCTAGCTGTCTTGATATCATCCATATGCGGTGGAAAAGGACGTTACACCATAACCCACCCCCTTGTGATCTGAGACGAATTCACACTACAAATACAACGACAAATGCTTTGAAAATGGGCCAGTCGACTCTCGCTGATCATAGTCTGTGTGTGTTTAAGCCGGATTAACCGAATAGGTTACCTGTCAACTGAGCGGCCACGGATTCCAATGATGCATGCACATGGTCAGTTGTGGTTGACGGCTAGTTATTGGGTTTTTTGTTTGTTTGTTTGTTTGTTTTAAACGGGCTAATGCTACCAGTTTTCACACTCACCGATCGTTCTGATCTGTTTTCGTGGTATCTATCATCACACCACTGAGACGCCAGGTCAGTGACAGCGTCTGTCATGCTGGCACTGAGCCAACAGAAGCGTGCTCGATGACGCGGCAAACACACAGAGCGCTCCAGTAGTGTAACAACAGTCGTAGAATTTAACTGTTCGACCGCTCGCGCAAAGTGTAAACAACACTGTATCGCGTTAAGAGCTGTACTAATCATCGCGATAGAGTATTTCAAGCGTGCAGGCGTACTCACGAGCGAAACGGTTCCACAACATGGCTTAGCGAAGACGGAATTCGCCCGTTTCATTGTTCTGAGCAAGTACCGATGTACAAGACCCCCAGCAGGACGGGCACAATCATGAAACACACAGACAATGCTGTATAATAGATTTTTTCTTTCGAGATCTGGACAAAGAGACGTTGCTTGTTCTGAAAAATAGGTCAAGCACGAAAGATTGCAGTTAATTAACGAACAGTTACTGCACCTCAATGTAGTCGAAACGAGATTCCAAATTCATTTGAATGGTGCGGAAACTGACGACGTAACCAGGGCTGGTAGTGATGAGAAAAACGCAGTCCATGTTATTGGCGTAATTTCCAGGGTAGCCTGGTGAGTACATCCGGCCTGTTCCGCCAATTACTGCACGCAATGACTTTGTTCCGCATGCTGCGAAAACAAAGAAAACAAAGATATATGATATGTACACAGTACTAGTGTCATAAAGTTACTGGTCTCACTTTTAGTTGAGAACACCTCGGTAACAATAAAACAAACAAAAATATCAAATGTGACGTGTTATGTCTTAAATTCTGTAAATAGATGACTTGCGATGTTCGAAAGATGGGTATAAGGAGGCACGAGAAAACATGGCTTAACAAATGTCGTACCGCGCATGACTGTCTCACGTTTTTGACTCTTTTTCGGTTTTGGCACTTTATGAGAAAGTCAGGCAAGATTAATGGTTTCTTGACGGCTCTCAATTCAGCAAACACAAGTGCAGCACTCCCACTGAGCCAAATTCCAATCCGTGTATAAATTAATTATGTTTTTATTTTTTTATTTTTAGGCCACTGGTGCACAACCCATAATGTATTTGGTAGGAACTGAGTTAAGTCGATGGGTAGTGTTTTGAACTAAACCAGCAAAAACGGTCACCAGTGCCCGAATGTAAAAGTCGAGGTTAATTCAACCCACGGCTATGGGCCGAACCCAGACTGGGACAAAAGGATCACCCCCCCCCCAAAAAAAAAAACAAAAACAAAAAAAAAAAAAAAAAAAAACAAACAAACAAACAAACAAACAAACAAACTTAGGCCCTTGGCTCCACGTGGAGCATAGGCCATCGACAACCCTTCGCCATCGCACCTCTGTTCTGGGCTAGTCTTGCCACTCCAGTCCAGTTGGTCCCCTGCTTACATAGCTCTGCCTCAGTGTCCCGCCTCCAGCTGTTGCGAGGCCGGCCTCTCTTCCTTTTCCCCTGCGGGTTCCATGTCAGGGCTTGGCGTGTGGTGCTGGATGCTGGCTTCCTGAGGGTGTGTCCAATCCAGCCCCACTTCCTCCGCAGGATCTGCTTGGCCACTGGTTCCTGCCCCGCTCGCTCCCACAGCTCTTCATTCCGGATCTTCTCTGGCCATCGGATGTTGAAGATGCGCCTCAGACAGGTGTTGAGAAATGTCTGGATCTTCTGCTGCATCGTCTTCGTTGTCCTCCATGTTTCGCATCCGTAGAGCAGAACTGACTTCACGTTGGAGTTGAAGATGCGAAGTTTGGTTCTTATGCTAACAACTTTGGATGCCCAGACGTTCTTCAGCATGACCATTGCTGCCCTTGCCTTGCCGATTCTGGCTGTGACGTCTCGGTCTGTGCCTCCCTGTCCATCAACCACACTCCCCAGGTAGACAAAAGACTCCACCTCCCTGATGGGCTCTCCACCGACTGTGACTGGTGTGTTGGCAGTGGTGTTGATCTTCATCAGCTCGGTTTTCTTCCTGTTGATCTTGAGCCCTGTTCCGGCTGATGTGGCTTCCAGGCAGGTAGTCTTGTCCTGCATCTGGCTGTGGCTGTGAGACAGGAGCGCCAGGTCGTCCGCGAAGTCGAGGTCATCCAGCTGCGCCCAGAGTGTCCACTGTATCCCGTTTTTCCTGCCTGCTGTAGTGGTCTTCATGATCCAGTCGATGACCAGGAGGAAGAGAAACGGGGACAACAGGCATCCCTGGCGGACTCCGGTCTTCACCTCGAAGCTTTCTGACAACTGGCCGGCATGGGCAATCCTGCAGCTCATGTCTTGGTAGGTGCACTGGATCAGGGAGATGATCTTCCCGGGAACTCCATAGTGCCTTAGCAGCTTCCACAGGGCCTCTCTGTCTACACTGTCGAAGGCCTTCTCATAGTCTATGAAGTTGATGTAGAGGGGGGAGTTCCACTCCAGTGACTGCTCCACAATGATGCGTAGGCTGGCAATCTGGTCAGCGCAGGACCTGTTCCTGCGAAAGCCTGCCTGCTGGTCTCGGAGCATGGGGTCGACTGCCTCTCTCATCCTCTCCAGTAGAATTCTGTTGAGAACCTTGCCTGGCACTGACAGGAGCATGATCCCTCGGTAGTTGCTGCAGTCCCTGAGGTTCCCTTTCTTTGGCAGCTTGATGACGATCCCTTCTTTCCACTGGGCTGGCACCTCTTCCTTCTCCCAGATCTTGCTGAATAGGCTGTGCAGCATGTTGACGGCTGTCTCTGTGTCTGCTTTAATGGCTTCTGCTGGTATCTCGTCCGGCCCTGCAGCTTTCCCATTTCTCAGTGTCATGATGGCTTTCCTGATCTCCGCCTTAGAGGGCTTGTCGCAGTTGATGGGTAGTTCTGTCTCAGCTGGTGGGATGTCTGGTGGTGTTTCAGGGATGGGGCGATTTAACAGCTCCCTGAAGTGTTCTGCCCATCGCTTCAGCTGTTCCTCAGTTGTTGTCAGTGGGTGCCCGTTCTTGTCCTTCACTGGTTTGTCTGTCTGCTGAAATTTGCCCGCGAGCTTCTTGGTCACCTGGTACAGGTCTTTTAGATTCCCTTGTCGGGCTGCTTCCTCTGCTTGACTGGCCAGGTTGTCGATGTAGTCCCTCTTGTCCTTCCTGGTGCTCCTCTTCACTTCTCTGTCAGCTGCTGTGTATTCCTCTTGTGCCTTTGCCTTAGCTCTTCTTGTTCGGCTCGTGTTCAGTGCAGTTTTCTTCTCTTTCCTAACTTCCAGCTTCTGGATGGTATCAGCAGAGATCCATTCCTTATGTTGGGTCTTTCTCTTGCCAAGGACCTCTTCGCATGTGTCGTGCCAGAGTTTCTTGCTGTGTTCCCACTGTGTCTCGATGTCCATTTCACTGTCTTCTATCAGGTCTTGCAGTGGCTGGAACCTGTTGGAAAGGCTGATCCGGAATGCTGCTTGTGTGTCTGTGTTCCTGAGAAGTCCAACGTTGTACCTGGTCCGTGTGCTGTTGGCGTTGGTGTGCCTCTTAAGCCGAAGTCTCAATGTTGTTGCAAGAAGGTGGTGGTCTGATGATACATCGGCACCCCTCATCACGCGCACATCCCGCCACGATCTCCTGAACTTCCGGCTGATGCAGATGTGATCAATCTGGTTCTCCGTGACATGGTCCGGCGATCTCCATGTGGCCTTGTGGATGCGCTTGTGTGGGAAGATGCTGCCTCCTATCACTAGCTGGTTCAGGGCACAAAAGTCTGCAAAGCGCTCGCCATTTTCGTTCATCTGTCCCAGTCCGTGTGTTCCCATGGTGTCCTCATAGCCTGTGTTGTCTGATCCAATCTTGGCGTTGAAGTCTCCCATCAGTATGGTCATGTCCTTGGCTCCTCCTCTATCTATCACTGTCTGCAGTTGTTGGTAGAAGTCATCTTTTTTCTCCTCTTCCGCATCATTGGTGGGAGCGTAGCACTGGATGATGTTCAGCTTGATGTCTTTTTTCTTGGTGATGAATTTGGCTGTGATGATGCGGGAGTTGACAGGTTCCCAGCCGATGAGTGCCCGCTGTGCCTCCGGTGCCAGCATCAGGGCCACGCCCTCAGTGTGGGGGGCTCCATCCTCTGTGTGTCCAGAGTACAGCAATTGCTCTCCCGATGAAAATCTCAGCTGTCCTGTCTGTAGCCACCTTGTCTCACTCAGTCCCAGTACTCCTATCTTGTAGTTCTTCATCTCTCTTGCTACTTGTATGGTCCTTCCTACTTCATACATTGTCCTGATGTTCCATGTGGCTACTCTCGTCGTTGTCCTGGGTGTTAGAAGGGGGGTCGGCCTTGCAGCTTCCTTTCGGCTTTCACTGCAATGCGTCATAGGTCTCCGGGATGGAGACCCTTCCTCGCCCAGGTGAATGTCTCGGTTTGTTGCTGTCGATGCTTTTGTAACTTAGTGTTTTTTACAGGTAGGGCTGTTAACCCTACGCAAACCCGTTTAGCCTCTTGGAGAGGTGGTCCACATTCGTCTGACCTCTACCCTTCGACCTGTCCAGCTTGGGTGACCCTGCCAGGAGCATGTGCTCCTGCTGGCATAGTTCTCTGGGTCATTGAGGTACACAAGCCACTACCCCACGACAAGGGTTGGACCATGTAGGGAAACAAACAAAACAAAAACAAAATTATATAAAAAAGGAAGCGAAGAAAGGAAGAAATAAATCCTTTCATAACGGCTAAGGCATCTTGCTGGAATGGACCCGCTTCCTGATTAAAAAAAAACAAACAAACAGAAAATTTAACCCTAGAGCTAGTTTAGTTCGTGGTTAGACTCTAACCCGGGACTAAAACCTCTAACCTCGACTTCTACATGCGGAGCCAGGTACATGGAACGACTATCGCTCGAAACTTGGATATACGAAAGTAATAATTAAAAAATGACAATTTGACACTCTGGCTATGTTTCAGCTTTCTCTGATTCAAATAATTATCATGGGATGAGAGGCTCCATATTCCGAACGAAAGCTGGAGAACCTAAACCACTTCGGGGAAAGATACCGAGCAAATTAAGTCACTGATCCTCCTCATCATCATCATTATCATCACTAGAAACGTACTGCATCTGAGCGCTACATCCTCGCCGTGATGACAATTGTGTCTCTTCGTGTGCTGACACTCCAGCAGGTTCTTCTCATTTCCAGCACACGTCACGTCATCCATTAGGATGGGCACTGTCTGTGTTGGATACAGGCCGGCCCGTTTGAATACGCCAACACCAAAACTGAAACAAAATACAGCCACGATGAACACTTGGGGTAATTCCAAATGGACGGTCAGTAACGTAAGCTTATCGGTCTCTAGTTACGCAATTTCTGCTTTACCACCACCACCACCACCACCACCACCACCACCACCACTACCAACAACAACACAAACCTCGAAGACACAGTCTTTCTAATAAAATCAGAGCTCTTAAAACTATCAAAACAAATGCAGTAAATGAAAACGGAAACGGAAAAAGAACTAACTCTGCTCCAAACATGATTTTGCAAGCGGTTGCAGAATCGCGGGATGTCCACGAGTCATCACACACAGTGCCCCAGGAACCTCTGGAGTACACTTGCAGGACTCCATCATACTGTGTGCTGCCGCTAACAAGGCGAGCTGGAGAGGCAAAATTGCGAAAAAAATCACATTCTATCATACAAGCGTATACTACTACTACTACTACTGCCACTAATGAGTGTACTGAGCAAGCGCTTTTTTCCAATTTCATGGCCCAAACGCCACAAACTGAAGCAACACGCACGCTCACGTGAATTCCACGCTTTCTCTCACATGCTAGACGTCATAAACACATTGCAATCACGTGGTGTGAAGGGTCAGCTCAGCAACTGGGGTTTCGTAATCAAGAATTGCATTTAGTTTCAAATCTTGGGACTGAAAATTTTCCAAACGGTTGGGGGCGTAGCCTGAGAGACCCCCTCCAGAGACAAAAGGAAGAGAGAACTTTAATAATCGTTTAAATTATTCCTGTTCCAGAGCAGTAGCTGTCTACGTCTTGGCTGGCGTATCGCCTTCATTACCTGGTTTGGCAGAGCACTTCAGGGCCACATCCTCGTTATGACCACAGTTGTGGTTGGTGATGTAACGACAGTCTGACAGGCTGCTCTCCCTTCCCGTGCACGTCACATCGTCCATGAGGATTGGAACGGTCTGCCTTCTGTACTGGGTGGTACGTACACGTTCACCGACAAATCTGTGTATCACACACACACACACACACACACACACACACACACACACACACACACACACACACACACACACACACACACAACACGAAGGCTTAATTAGCAAGCCTACGATTCTGTCCAATAGAAAACTAGTATGATTCTAAAATAAAACCAAACAACCAAACAAGAACAAGAACAGCAACAGTTAAAAATCTAAGCTCCCAACAAAAAGCTTTCCGAACAAATTTTACGGAGTCGACCGTGCAAGCACAGTCAACTCTGTCACAGTTGCAGAGTTTTCAGCGCTTCGGGGGCCCTTATAAAACCAGAGCACGAGTTTGCCGTGACATTATTTAGATTTTGGTCAGTGAGCGAGACACATCGCTACAGTGTCTAGCGGACGTTGAGTGCTGCACGATCTTTCTCGCTCAGTGTCTAAACGCAAATTGAGCTGTGAAGTCAGGCTGCCCTTTGCTTTTATTGGGGTTTCAGGGATGCTGAAAACTCTGCAACTGTGACAGAGTTGACTGCGCTTGCATGGTCGACTCTGTAAAATTTTTTCACACTTCGGAAAGCTTGTTCTTGGGAGCTTAGATGTTTAAGGAAAGCAACTCACTCTGGTCCAAATAGGATTCTGCAAGCTGTTTCCGTGTCTCTGGAGAACCACGAGTCGTCACACACAGTGCCCCAGTTGCCACTTCTGTAAACTTGCAGGACTCCATCGTACTTTGAAGTTCCGTCCACAAGTCGTGCTGGGGGAGTGGGTGTCGTACCTATAAGGTCATTTCAGCTTTAGTTAACTGTCACTAACAATCTCAATATCTGTGGCGAACAACCCAAAATAAGCCTACTAATGAAGTGATAGCTGATGATGTAGCTATATTTGTTGTTTTGATCACCTGGTCGGTAGCATCTGAGGGCAACATCCTCCGAATGGCCACAGTTGTGATTGGTGATGTGCTGGCAGTCCAACAGGTTCCTCTCTCTCCCAACACATCTCACATTGTCCATCAGGATTGGCGCTGTCTGTGTTGGATATTGGCTGGCTCTCCGGAACTGGGCGTAAAACCTGTAAAATGGCTCTGCGTTTACAACTAGACTGTTGTAAAGGGTGACAGTTTGCTGCGGAACGCTGTGAGTAAAAGCGGTTTGGCAGAGAGGATTCTACATTTTATTTATGCGCATGTTAAACACGCATGCTCTGGCCCAACTTTGAAACAGCTCTTCTTGAAATATCTTATGTCACACGATGTTTATTTGTCCCACTTTTTTCCCCGCCCATTCCTACATGTATTGACATAATTGGTATGTTATTCACGCTTTTTTAAATGTTCGTGATTAGTGTGTAGTTTCTTTAACTATGGATTCATTGCTATTTCTGTTTTGTTCCTGTTGCTGTACATGGGACTCTGTGTGTGTGTGTGTGTGTGTGTGTGTGTGTGTGTGTGTGTGTGTGTGTGTGTGTGTGTGTGTGTGTGTGACTTAGATAGACATTACTAGAATAGATACTACTAGAATTAGCAACGGCAGGTATGAAAACTGTTAATTATCTCTAGCGTTGAAAAATAAAGTTTTCTTGATTCAATTCAAATCAATTAAAATTATTCTAAAGGGGCTACTGCCACCAGTATTATGCTCACAGGTTTCGTACTCGGGTATAGGACTGTTAGTTGTACCAATTACCAATGTGGATGGCGAAAGACGGGCAGAAGAAACACGCTACGAAACAAACAAACATGTTACCCCGATCCAAACAGTATACTGCAGGCAGTTTTAGACTCCCGGGATGTCCACGCATCATCACACACTGTGCCCCATGTTCCATTGGAGTACACTTGCAGAACTCCATCGTGCTGTGTGTTGCCGCCAACAAGTCGTGCTGGAGGGGTAAAAGTTTATACAAACTACAGCAGAACAAGTCATCGTGTCTATCGTGATTTGGGTGTTGTATGTCACAGAATTGCATCCCCCCTCCACACACACACACACACACACACACACACACACACACACACACACACACACACACACATACACACACACACACACACACACACACACACACACACACACATCCTGGTCTCAAAAACTGTTCTGTTGATCTCAACCAAACTTGACTATCGTGATTAGGAATAGACTCGGAGCCGCTGGCTTCAGGGTTCAGGTCGTGTCAGCACTAGCAGGAACCGGGGTGGGGAGAGGGCGGGAAGGGGAGTGGGGGGTTAAGGGGGGAGGGGGGGAGGGATAGGGGGGTTGGATGGGAAGGGCGGACGCGAGAGTACCTGTTTATTTTTTCGAGATCCCCGATCGCCTCCTTCATCCCCCCCCCCCCTCTCCCCCGTTTGAGTTTTGTTCAACGATAAAAACGCAGGGTTGTTACTCGCTGAAAACGTTAATGATGCTTTTCTGAATGAAAAGTCTGTTACTCTATTCTTTAATTATTCATGATCATCATCATCATCATCGACAATTTCATCAGCCTCATCAGCTTATCGCTATATATACCTGAACTGAAACAGCGTAAAGCTACGTCTTCTGTATGTCTACAGTTATGGTTGGTGATGTGCTGGCAGTTTTTCAAGCTGTGTTCATTTCCTGTACATCTCACGTTGTCCATAACGATGGACACTGTCTGTGCCGGATACTTTGAGGCTGACAGAATTTCCCCCGTAAATCTGGAACAAAAATTTAACCAAAAGTCAGTGAAGCGACGCCGGGATGCGACAAAGACAAAACACACGCCAAACTAATTATTTTACAATTCTCATTGTTTACATCTTATATTTTTTAAAAGAAAATTATAATACGTCTGAAATGGAAATGCAATTTAAAAAAAAAACATAAATTCAAAAATAAATGACATAAACCGAACTGAGAAAAAAAAAATCAAAACACACTGAATCAAGCCAACCATAAGCCAAAACAATAACAAACCGAACTAAACCAAACGAAACTTGGTGTGTCTAAAGTGCAGTACACGGTTACAGTGTTAGGCAGTTATTAAAGTTTGTTTCGCATTTGAAAATTATTCTTGACTTTTTTCCCTTTTTTTTTCTTTAAAATCTTTCAGTCTCCAAAGTTGACGAAATTCTACCAGCCAACGCACGTCATGTAGTTACTTCCCTTGGCCTATGCATGTGTGTGGCAGTGCAGTGTTTGTCGAATAAGGGTGGGTGGGTGTTTGGGGGTTTAACGTCCTTTTCCACCACATAGGGTGATATCAAAAACGGGGCAACGATGAAAAAGCCAGCAAAAATATTTGGCCCCAACCGGGATCGAACTCACGACCCGAGCATTAGAAGTCCAACGCTCTACCATTCGACCACCCCGGCTCTCCGTTTGTCGAATAAGAAGCTCGCTCGGCAAATAGAAAAAAAAAAAGAAAATAAAAGAGGAGGGTTGCATGAGGGAACGCCGGGGAAGGAGACGAATGGAGGTGGGGGCGGGGGCGGGGGTGAGGGGGGCGAATGGGGCACTGTTGAAGAGAAGTTACCGCCGACAACCTTTCCATATTTTATACTTTTCTTTCACCAGAACAATTTCATTGTGAGTGCATCATATCAAATAGATACCTCGATCCAAACAGAATCCTGCAAGCGGTCCGTGATTCTCTGACTGTCCACGCGTCATCACACACAGTGCCCCAGGTGCTCGAGCCTCTAGGACTCACTTGCAGCACTCCATCATACTTCGTGTTGCCGCTCAAAAGCCTCACTGGAAACAAAAGGATAATGTATCAATTATTATTTTTGTTTCTTTGTCTTTTTATTCGACCAACGGATAAAACTATAACAGGAAACTGAAGACAATAGCATCTTCGACCTCACGAATCATTTTGATTTCACTCGATCATCACACACACACACACACACACACACACACACACACACACACACACACACACACACACACACACACACACACACACCTCGAGAATGTTTTTGAGGGGAGCTTGGCGGGAAAATTGGCGGCGGCGGAGGGAGGGGGGGGGAGTTTTGCTCAAGCACAATAATTTATCACAAGCGTGAAGTGCCGACAGACGTTGAAGAAAGAAAATACCAGACTAATGGTCTGGTTGTTAAATTTAGCATCTTTTTACTCCTCATAAGAAGGGAACAAACAATACAATACAAACAGCATAGTTGGGAGGAGAGAGAGAGAGAGAGAGAGAGAGAGAGTAAAGACTACCTGCTTTGTAACATTGCAGAGCCACATCTTCAGAATGATTGCAGTCGCTTGTGTGGGTGGAGTAGTAGCAGTCAAACAGGTTGCTCTCAGTTCCTGAACACCTGACGTTGTCCATAAGGATATTTACTGTCTGCGTTCTGTATTGCCTTGCACGCCGCAGATCTCCTTCATATCTGAGACAAACCATAATTATTCCGTTAAGCCTGCTCTTAACTGGGCACTGCAGAGCCCCACAGTGCTGTCCACAGTTGTGACACAGTTGTGATTTGGGGGTTTTCCGCCGCTGTGGCGTCATCGCAGCAACTTGGATTTCAAATAGCCACAACTGTGACTGTGGTTTCCACAACAGATTCTGACTGGCTGTACTACGTCACTCGGCGTGCAAACCGTGCATGGCGGACAGTGCGTCTTCAATCGGTTTGTCACCGAACACTGCTGTGTTCAGTTTTGTAGTTAGTTAGACACACCGAGCGCAACGACTGTGATGTGCACATGTGTGTTTCGCGCGCTGTGCCCAGTTAAGAGCAGGCTTTTATGCGTGCTACTCTGTGATCAGCCTTTGCGACAGAACCAGTCCCACGGCGTGTTTTGAATACCACCCCCACTTTCCCCACTTATCCCTACCCTCTCCACACCCGCCCTACTTATCCCTCCCCTCTCCACACCTACCCCAATTACCTGCCCCCCCCCCCTCCCCCACGCCATTTGAGAAAAGGACCGGCTCACGCATGGTAAACTAAATATATTTACAACGCTAAGCTCATGCACATTTACACGAAAATGTCCCTGTCCTGCATGTCACCGCAGCAAGCAGAAAGATTTGAAAAGACGATTGTTCGTGCAAGCTGCAAGCGACCCGCGCTGCGAAAGAGGAAGTAGACAACTATCGGGTATGCCCCGAGTCTTGCTCACGCTGTTGCACATGTTTACAAATAAGGTTTCGTGGTTGGGGCATTCACGCCATTAAAAGGGCCAATTCCACCTTTGCTAAACCAACTTACCAGCTTCGCTCGTGAGTGCGCCTGAACGCTCGATATGTTCTATTTTGATGATTAGTAAGCTCTAATTGCGATTCAATGTTGTTTATACTTTGCTGGCATGAGCCTGAGCGGTCGAACGTTCAAATTCTACGACTGTTGTTACTCTACTGGAGCGCTCAGTGAGGTCGCTGCGTCATCGTTGGCTCAGTGCCAGCATTACAGACGCTGCCATTGTCCAGGTGTCTAAGCGATGTGATGATAGATTCCACGAAAACAGTTTAGTATGATGTGTGCTTATAAAAATGGTGACATTAACCCCTTTTAATCACATTCATGGATATTACCCCTCCCTCCCCCCCAAAAAAACCAACCAAACAAACAAGTAAACAAACAGACAAACCTACATGCAACAACAAAAACAACACAACAACAACAAACAAACAAAAAATCAAAACACAAAACTGATATATAGCAAAACAAACAAAACAAGACAAATCAAAACAACCTCTTGTCGATCTCCGTGCTCACTCTACTCAACTCATTCAGTGAACCTTGACGAGGATTGCGTGTGTGTGGCTATTTGCGGTGTAGGAGGGATAGGAAGGGGTGCAAGGAGGAGGGTGGGGGTGGTGGGGGAGGTGTCACGCAAAACATTAAAAAAAAAAACAACTTTTTTTTTTTTTTTTTTTGGTAGCTGTAGTAGAGGGGACAGTCGCCTGTCACGTTTCCAAGATCTACTAGTTATTAAGTAGAATTCTGAGTGGTAAGCGTGATGACCTGACATTCGTGTTGATCGTGTGACTGAGATGGGGGAAGGGGGTGGGGGTGGGGTGGGGAGGGGGGTGGGTGAGTGGGCCTGGGGGAATGTACACTACATGCTCTCTGATAAGCTGGCGACTGTGTGTGTGTGGGAGAGGGGGTGGGGGTCGGGGGAGGGAATGGGGTTGGGGGGGGAGGGGGGTAGGTGTGTATAGGGAGTGGAGAGATGGAGAGGGGGAGGCGCGAAGCTAACACACACGGAAATATTGAATCATTTAAGATGGAAAAAAGGCAAAAGAAAGTAAGATATTAATTTTGAGAGAGAGAGAGAGAGAGAGAGAGAGAGAGAGAGAGAGAGAGCACTGACCCCTCGCCAAATAAAATTCTGCATGCCGTTCCAGACTCCCTGGCCGTCCACAGGTCGTCACACACAGTGCCCCAACTACCACTTCTGTACACTTGCAGAACTCCTTCGTAAGTGTTCCTCCCATTCACAAGCCGTATGGGGAGGGCGGCGGCTGCACCTAACATGTCAAAAGGGACAACAAAACCTGCATAAAAGTCCAACAGGTGAGGGGCCTCATATGGGGTTCAACAAGCACAGTTTTGTGGTCTTATTTGACATAGATCTTGAACAGAAAACCCGAAAATGATTGCGTGTAACGGGGTATTAAACAAAAATCCTTCCAGCTCAGCTGGACGCGATTTGCCAGATGTGGTGTCATCTTTTTATTTTTATTGTTATTATCATTATTATTATTTTTTTAATTTATCGTCCCTTTCGGATAATTCTGGCTGCTTCCCCCGGGGGTAGCTCGTCGCCGCGGTGCAGCGCCACCCAATACCTACCCTAGTTTTCAATTTGCTGGGGGAGGAAAGCCAGACAGAAACCCCCCGATGAGCAGCCCGGTAGCCAGGAAAAACCGGTATCACATATCACTAGGTCCACCTGGGCTCGAACCCAAGCTTCATCGCCGTGACAGCGGTGACGGTCGTGCAGTAGCGCAGCGGCTAAGTCCGAGTCGCTACCAGTTAGACCACCGCTCACCCTAAGTGTAGGCTTATGAAACCATGGAAGCCAGAGTGACTGAGGATCTGATCCCGAGTACAACTTTAAAGCACACGTGCAGAGTATTTTAAGCACAGGTTTTACTGTAGCTGTGGTATCTCATCTCTAAATTAGCGTTTTGGTAATGGTGACTCGAAAAAAAGTTAGACGTCAAGTTGACTATAATTGTATTTTGTACACTGCGCCTTCGCACCACCAAGACAAGCTCCCACAAGCTGCAAACCTTCATCAACAGATGCCTCCGCAACATTCTCAACATCAGATACCCACTGGTGATCACCAACCAAGACCTCTGGGAGCGAACAAGACAGGTCCCCATCGAGCAGGAGATCAAGAAAAGGAAATGGGGATGGATCGGACACACTCTGCGAAAGTCAACATCAAATGTCACCAGGCAGTCCCTTGATTGGAACCCCCAGGGAAAGCGCAAAGTGGGCCGACCGAAGCAGACCTGGCGGAGGAGTACGGACGCTGAAGCCAAGGCCGCCGGAACGACGTGGGCCGAACTAAAGAGGGCGTCCCAGAACCGAGTGCGCTGGCGGAGTGTGGTTGTAGCCCTATGTTCCCCAGGGAATAAAGAGGATTAAACTAACTAACACTGCGCCTTTGACAATAACTTACAGTAACTGGAGTGCATTTGCACCTTACACCCCGTCCACAAACACCACCTGAGCTACGATGGTATGTAATAGTAAAATGATAAACAAAGTTCCTCAGGGCTTACAAGTACGACAGTTTACTTCCTCAGGAATACATCGCTTCAGATGCCAATGCCAACACAAATATAAGTGCCTATATGGATAAACCCATCATCATCATCATCATCATCATCATCAATCTTACCCTCGGACTTGAAGAGGACCAAGAGAAACGACAGAGCCAGCAGACCTTGCAACTTCCGTGAGTGGGACTTGCACACGTGGTCTGGTTAAAACATCCGAATAAAATTAATGGATTACATCATTACGTCCTGTCTGTTTCTGAAAACTGGATTTAGAGGAGACGGTAGTCGTTGTGAGACGATTTAGCACATTTCGTACCCAGCACAAGTACTCATTTTTGGTTTTGGCCCTGTAATGCGAAAATCAGGCAAAATTAACTGTTCCTTGACGGCTCTTATTGCAGCAAACACGAGTATAATCAAAGTGCAACACTCCCACCAAGCCACATTTAAATCCATGCACTGGTGCACAAACCCAAACTTACTTGGTAGAAATAGAGTTAAATTCTTTTAAAAACATTCTAACGGAGATAGAACTGAGTTAATTCCACTGCAAGTGTCTCATGATAACTTTTCGCATTGACGATCAAAGGAATGTATATAGCTGAAAAATATTAAGTGCATCAGAGACACAGGAGATCTATTGCTCGTCTATGAGTGCATGCAGTTAGCAAAACCCATCTGTTGCTGCTGCCATTTCAAACGAAACGCCGGTCAGCTGTTGAATGGTGTTCGATTAATTGTGTAAACCCGACTAGGCCGAAACTTGCTGTGAAATACGGAATGTTGTTCGGTGTCCGTTTTATATGCAACGCATATCACAAGAGCTACATGATCTGTTTTTAGCCAGAGGCCTGAGTGGACTTCCTTGTCCTTGGTCGAGCTAATATTTTCTGGTACTCACACACACACACACACACACACACACACTGACGCACGCACACACGCACGCACCTCCTCCTCCCCCGCCTCACTCAATACGGCATGTTTGAAAACAGTTTTTAAACGGCCCTAACGAAAGTGTCGTTTCAGATGACAAGACTGATTTTTTTTTCAACAGCGGGAAGGATTTGCAGTCCAGGAAGATATCGTAACATTGCTGCACTAAACCGCTAGCGGCCTTGCAGGTCTATAATTAATTTTATCTTGTAGCTCCTCTCCAATAGGAATCAAGGTCGGAGAGTCCTCGCTTAGACACGCAACACATAACATCCACACAACACCCTGACATCCACAACGCCCCCTCGTCAGTCTTCCTCCACCTTCTCACAAATCAAACACAGCTAGCATGCCACCTACTCATACAACTGTCTACACGAAACAGTCCCAAAACCAGGAGCTGCTTTTGCCGAGGACACTTTATTACGAGGATGACGGGAAAATTAAAGAGGGAAAAAACCCCTGCTGAATGTACATCAGTTATGGGGGCAGTGTGAACAAGGAGGAATGGCCCCATCCCCTGAAGTTGTTTCTCCGAATTTCACGTTATTTTGTCCGTTTGTTGTTGTTGTTGTCAGTGTCTGCTCTCTCTCTCTCTCTCTCTCTCTCTCTCTCTCCAAGTCTGTAAGCCCTATCAAAGACACTAGATCCGCTACGCTATAGCGGATCTAGAGTCTTACGAGTGAGAAGGATGACGTCAATTCCGTGAACGAAACTTTTAACGTCAGCCTCACGCAGGTCGTCTGAGGATGTTTGTTCATGTCTTGTGATTTGCCTGTTGGCGTTGTGACTTCTCCGACTGAATTAATGTTTACATGAAATCTGG
>JACVVK020000268.1:740000-770000 GCA_018292915.2 Batillaria attramentaria
TACGGACCCGAAAACAAACACAAAATCTCTAAGTCGCTAACCTACAACCATTTTTTTTAAAAATATTTTGTCACAAGTGGCTGGGCGGCTTAAATAATGTGCCGGCAAACCGTCTACGCATGAACGTGTTTAGCAAAGAAAGAATTTTCTTTCGTACATGATGTGTCTACTTGGGCCTCGTTCAGATCGAATGCACGGACCGTCTTGTGGCATGGAAGAAAACATAAACAGAAAAAAAATAATCTTATCAAACGCGTAGGCTTGCAAAGCCACTGGAGCGGGTATGGTTAGGAATGGTCGTAAAAGTGTTGCTGGTGCGAAGCGTCGACGAAAAAGTGCACCGCTCAATCCTGAAGAACCTGTTTTCGTAGCGCTGAATTGTATGGAAACCTGACTTGCGTCATGCAGGGCATGTGATATTCATGGACAATAGCGCTGAATGCAGCATCACGTGGTGAATGCGGACGGCTTTGATAGGCCTTCATCCGTGTTGTGTAGAGGATGTGTAAGTCGAGACGAAAGCACAAAAATTTGTTCGCCATTCGAGCACAGGAATTATCTCCGACAATTTAAAATGTTATAAAAAATGGATTGTCTTGTTTACTTTATCCTTAACTTATTTTATAGCCTATATCTGAAGTATGCATACATGTAAACAAAATAATGTCTTTTGTAGTAAGTCTTATTGCCTCTTTCAAGTTTTGTCAAAAGCAGATTGTTGGACCCAGGGGCGAATGGCTCCTTCAAGACAGAAAGTTTATCTGAATCTCTCTAATATTGGTGTCATGGCGAAGAAAGGAAAAGGTTCAAGTTATGACAAGGCAACCACCCAGATTCTCAGGAGATTTCAAATTCTTTTGATCTTTTAAAAAGGGCACCTATAAGTTCCTTTTTTGTGACAATCGTCGAAGGGACACTTTCGTGGGGGATGCAAATTACAAACAAAATTTGTTGACAGGCAGTACCTAAAACAGAAACTGTTAGTGGGAAAATGCAGTTGTTTTGAGCACTGTGTTTGTATTTGTTGGGGTCGTGAGTTCGAATCCCGCCGGCTGGGGCCAAATATTTGTGCTGGCCTTTTTTCTCGTTGCCCCGTCTTTGATACCACCCTCGTGTGGTGGAAAAGGACGTTAAACTCCCAAGCACCCACCCCACCCACCCACCCACCCGTATTTGTTGGAAAACATGTATAATACCGAGACAGATGCACACCCGAGTACACATACCTGATTGTACTGTATGCGTGTAAAAAAAAAAAAAATCGCAAAAATAAGATTACTCGGGGTAGGTATCTTTCTCGTGTAACCCTCTCACGCAAATTAGCTTTCAAACTCAGGAAGTTTAACGCAATCATGCATGAACACAATAACCCACGATGCTACTGGTCCACTATTTTTAAACCAGGAAGATCTTGAGTGCACAGTGTCGGAGCCAAATGTTACCTGCTATAAGTAGCGGGGATGACCCTCGTCGTCCCATTCTGGCGTCAGATACTGGCAATGCTGGGAATGGAAGGTAGGTCTGACTTTGCAGAAACGCATCATTATGGACACAAAAGTGAAAGAAAATCGTGTTGTTTTACACAGAGCGGTACAGTTTACAGTTTGCGCAGGACAGAGGGCCAGTTCTCTCCTGGTCTCCCCTGAGGCATAATATTCTTCAGAGATTCTTAGTTGTTGGTTTTTTTTTTATCTGACCTGCACTCAAATGAAATCTGACATTGATCTGCAGCCAAAGCGGTATTGCTGTGTTCTGCGCTGTCCGTGTTGGTCCTTCATACTTCGGGAGCTCCAAGTGAAGGTGCGCTTGGTTTTAAAATTGATTTTTAAAAAAAAAATTCTCTTGGTCCCAGTACTCTCTCAGCGATCAACGTAGGCCGACAACATTTTTGCGAGCGTCTGTCGGTTAGTTAGTTATTTAGGGCTTAAACTAGAGGTTTCAAATCATTGCAGGCTATATGCTCATCCTTCGCAGGGGCGTTTGTCAGACCAAAATCCGAGAAAGCAAGAACATTTGTGTAAACAAGAACCCATCCAGCCCTAACACATTTGAGTAAAGATAAACCAATAAATGTTAAACAACTTAGAGTGTAGTTACAAGAAATAATGTAACTCCCTTTTCCAGGCGACGTGCAATTGGTCGACAGCCCTAACCCGTACGAAGGACGCGTGGAATATTTTCACGATGGCGTGTGGCTCAGTTTGTGTCGCTCCTATATCGACAACGAGGTACCGAACGTTGTCTGCAGGCAGCTGGGCTTTCCGGCGTGAGTACTTTAATCACTATTTGCTTTATCCTTGTTTTTTAATTTTTTTCTTCATTTTTTTTACATGTGTACATAAGGGTTCATGCAGCTACGCATTCGACCACTGGCAAAATCCAACATGTATATATATCAAGACAAATTGGGCGAGATGAACTCTATATAAGAAAGTGGAGAGAGAGAGAGAGAGAGAGAGAGAGAGAGAGAGAGAGAGAGAGGGGGGGGGATTGGTACACATGCATCTATTTATCTATAGATACACACATTAGTACACATAAAAATGCATGACATCACACATACATAGGAACATACACACATACATACGTGTATACATACAAACATAAGGCCGTTAGAGCAAGCATGTAAGAAATGTAGTTCTAGGATCAGTTACAGAAAAATGAGAAATTACAACTATCAGATTCAGTTGTATTTATGTTACAAGAGGTTGGTAGGGTATCCATTTCTGGTTAAATTCTGATAGTTTTGATAACCGAGAAGCCGCTTTTTTCTCTACGTTGTATCTTGTTCTTAATACAGGAATAAACATGTCGAGACAGGGTAATGTGTTTTGCAGTTTACACTTATAAATAAAAAAAATTGCTTATAGTAGGACCAGATCAATAACTGAATATTTCTAGAAACACCAAAGAGCACCAACTCTTCACTAAGAGAAAGCCTCAGTGAATGAGGACACAAAGAATGGATCCAGGTTAAAAAGAATTCCCAAAATCGTCTTACCTCAGTACAACTCCAGAAAAGATGTTCTATTGTTTGTTCACCCTGCTTGCAAAAATTACATACTGATGAATCCGATATTTTACATATCCAAAGAAAACGCTCTGTTGGGACTAGGCGATGTAACAATCTCAACCAGCGTAGCTGCGTGTCTTTTGTTGAGGAGTAGCATCTGTTGAAAATACTGGTCCAATCAAGACCAGGATATTTGTTATTCCATTTTTGAATTGCTGTTGGAATAACATATGATGCTTTGAACACTGTTTGTACCATTTTAGTACCTTTATCAATATATTTCCATGTCATGCTACTCGCTGCCTTGTTCGACAAATTAATACCAAGCTTACACTGGTAGTTCCTTATTGCCTGTACGATTCCTGCATACATCAGGAAATTTGCTCTAGTCACAGCTGGGTAGCGTCTCTCAAAATCAGCATAATACAAAAAACTGCCCGCTTCATCCAGTAAGTCTTTAACCTGGACTACACCAGCATCAAGCCATTCCTTAACAAACACAATTGTCTTATCTCTAACAATATTCACATTGTAATGGACATATTCACTTGAAAAATCAACACAAGTCCTGGGATGGATTTCAGAGTAAGTTTTTTGTAGTGCCTAAAGACATCTCTCCAAAATGGATTGTGAATCCTCTGCATCAGAACATTTGCGTATTCTCCTCCAAGCCGTCTAATATTAGACAGTGGGGGGTAAAGGCTATACAAGAATCTACCCAAATATGTATCATCGTGGATTCTTCGCAGCCAACTTATTTTCATTGACGCTATATAAGAGTATATATCACACATCTTAAGCCCCCCTTCATCATAGGATTTACAAACTACTGCTTTCTTAATTTTATTATGTTTTCCATCCCAGAGGAACTGAAAAAATTCACCATCCAACTGTTTTAAGAAAGTATCTGGTGGGTCGGGTATATTGATAAACAAGTACGTAAGCTTTGACAAGGCTGGGTTTTTTATAACAGTAATCTTACCAAATGGTGTAAGATGCCGTTTTTTCCATCTTCCCAGAATCTTTTTTATCCTTGTTACTATTCATTAGGCAATTAAGTGTCACCGAATCATTCAAACCCACAAACCAGGAGTTTGATAAGTACTATTGTACAGTCAAACACGAAATCTATTAATTGCAACAATGACTGTGATGTTCTCTCTCTCTGCCACCTTTGATTACAAAATATCAAAACGGAAACATTGAAAAATAGCGTTTATGGCGCAGTTTTTGTGAAATATTTGCTACGAAAGCTGGAGGCTGTTCTTATACTTGTCTAGGGTGTTGTCGAAACCTGAATGACGCGAGAACTTATGCAAAGTTTCTATAACAGTTAAGCAAATGGCAAATTGATTTGAGTCAATTTAAATATTTGAAGAGGAAATCGCCTGATAGAGCTGATCGCGCAACTCACATGCGTGCAAGCATTGCGAAAAACAAAACAAAACAACAACAACAACAACAACAACAACAACAACAACAACAACAAACAGTAACAACAACAAAATCCAGGCTGTACATAGCATACGTGTTAAAGGAATTAAAAATCAAAGGGAAAATGCATACATGTACACATACAAATAAAAATGATGATGATGATGACAGTTTTTTAATTCAATCAGGATAGAGTATTCAGGTATTGCTGCCTATCTTACAAGCTGTCCTGCTATTCTACTTTCAAGGGCACTGAAAACAACAACAACTACAAAACAAACAAACAAACAAACAAACAAACAAACAAACAAACAAACAAACAAACAGATAAGCAAAACTACAAACTATCTAGAGGAAATGAAGGAGAGAAAAGTACACATGATAAACAAATCAAAACATACGTGGCATGTGGCTGGTAATATTGGCTGTATGCCAAGTAAGACCTTCATAGCCACCACCAAGATGCAAAAACATGTACGGAACACATTTCTGTCTATATGGTCAATGTCAGATGAGCGTGTCGTGTACAATTTGTTTGAAGTTTATGAATTAATTTTGGAAACGTTTTGGATACTCAGTGGTAAAGAGTTCCATAAGGATGCCCCTGAGAAAGGCTACATATAGTCAACCCTTGGGCGAGGCACGAGCAGACTGTTACTTGTGTTGTGTTCTTCCTTATGTTTGAAATTAAATAGTTGATGACGATATGTTGGGGCTTTGCAGTAACAATTTTGTGCATCAGAAAGCATATGTTAAATTCCAGATGCTGTTTTGGATTTTAAACTATTGTTCGGTAGTAGAATTACCCGAGTGTACGAGCTTGACAGCACGCCAGTGAATGGAGTTTACATGTTTGAACTGATTTTCGCTACACTCCTTCCCACAGAGTGAACTTAAAATCCAGATTACTTTTGCGAGAGAGAGAGAGAGAGAGAGAGAGAGAGAGAAGGGGGTTTGGGGAGATACTGTACAAAGGAGCAAAAGGAGAGAAAGAGATAGCACGAAACGTGCCATGCAGTCGACAGGAGTTAGTGCCGCTGGCCGAAAAATGTAGTGCTATTTAACATGTATCGAGAACAATGCTTAAATCATGGGCATGTCGCCACGTTGTACTAATGAACGTAAACTTAAATATGTAGAAGCAGAACTCTACCTCGAATTACCTCATTTATCAGAGACAGTGCCAGCAAACTGATGTATAATAATAATTGTGCCTTGTTTGGTGCCTGTGCTGTTTGTTGTTTCCAAGAAAATGTTAACGTTGAAATCTCCGCAAAACATCTTGATTGGCCTTGACATTGACTCAAGGAAATTGAATACAAGTATGCCAGTACAGACAGACACACACACACACACACACACACACACACACACACACACACATACACACACACAGACGACGGAGGGCTATTACATAGACTCACTTTGTTACACAAGTGAGGAAAAGACGTAAGTCTATCGTAAGCCTAGGTGTCTATCGGAATGATATCTATGCGCATCCAGTTGTACATGCTAAAGAGTCATTTTCTTTGTTTGGTAAATTCCTCTCGGCTTCACTGTGCAAAAAGTGATGGGGCCATGGCGTACTATGGAGGATCGTATGGTTACGCACCAGGCGAGACTTACCGAAGGCAGATCTACTGCAGCGGGAACGAGGCTTCTCTTTCGGACTGCCCCCACCGCGTCAGTGAAGTCAACTGTAACCCCCTATATGCAGCTGGAATTAGCTGTGATACAGGTTTGTCATTTTTACTGTCGTGACGTGTGTCCATAATTTGTGATTAACTTATTTTGTATCTTGTTTGTGGAGTTATTTCCCAAGGCAACTTGTGTTAAGGCACACTGTTCGACAATTTTATGTTCACAAATCGTACTGACGTTTCATGAGAGTGTCTAACATCGCTCTCCAAACTGTCCGATGCCAAGACCGGACAGTTGCATAAGCACTCCCCCCCCCTCCCCCCCCCCCCCCCGCCCCGGCCCCGGCCCATCACATCACATGCAAAATTGCTTCTGTAGAAGTGTTTTGTTTCGTTTCGTTTGTTAAGACGAAGTTTTTCAGTCGAAATCAACGAACTCGTGTGGTGTATTTTCCACAATCAGGGGCACCACATTGTGAAAACTCTATTTAAAAAAAACATTCCGAGGGAGCTGGATTCACACGCAGTCGTGGCATCGCCACTCCACATGGCAACTGGTTTTCTGGTTGATTCCGGATCCTCTCCTCTTTTATTTTTTTAAAAATTTAATTTATTTATTTATTATTTTTTTTTTAGGGGGGGGGGGGGATTCAGTGATTACTATAAGTAGGACTCGGATCCAACTTTAATACTTACACTGTCGATAGAATTTTGCTACCTGCACCATGCAAGCTACCTATCTTAAAAGGGCGCTTTCGTGTTCTTTCATGCAGACATAAAGGTTCCACGAAAAATCAGGCTTTCTTCTGGCAGTAACGAGGGTCACCTGGAGGTGTTCATGCGCGGAGTATGGGGAACCGTGTGTCGGCGGGAGTACTCCTGGACCACAAACTACGTCTACCACCATATCAACCCTCATGTGGCATGCAGGACCCTGAGAACAGGGTAGGTTACAGAAGCATAAAATTCCCATATCTCATTCAAAACTTTGTACCAGTAATCGCTGGAGGAAATTAGTGTGTGTTGGGAGTGCCCAAAAAACAAACAAGGAGGAACGGCCCCGTCCTACAAAGTTGTTTCTCCAAACTTCATTTTGTTTTGTCTGTTTTGTTGGTATTGTTGCCGTTTCTAGCCTCTCCAAGTGCTACCAATGACACTATATCCTCTACGACCTCGACCGATTAGTCACGTGACTGGGGGTGGGGCCGGGTGGGGGGGGGGAGAGGGAGAGACAGAGAGAGAGAGCGTGGGTGGGTGGGTGTTTAGGAGTTTAACGTCCTTTTCCACCAGATAAGGGTGATACCAAAGACGGGGCAACGAGAAAAAGGCCAGCACAAACATTTGGCCCCAGCCGGGATTCGAACTCTCGACCCGAGCATTGAAAGTCCAACGCTCTACCATTCGGCCACCCTGGCTCCCCAGAGAGAGAGAGAGAGAGAGAGAGAGAGAGAGAGAGGTCAGTTCCGTGAACTAAACATTTCACGTCAGCCTCACGCAGGTCATCATACAGAGAGAGAGAGAGAGAGAGAGAGAGAGAGAGAGAGAGAGAGAGAGAGATGACGTCAATTCCGTGAACTAAACATTTTGACGTCAGCCTCTAGCACTGCGATCGTCTGAGGAAGCTTGTTTATGTCTTGTGATTTCCCTGTTGGCTTTGTGGCTTCCCCGGTTGAATTATTTTGCACATGAAATCTGGAAGATCTAGAGGGCTGGTGAAATGTCAGAGGCAATGACGATATTATGATTTTTGTCTGTGAACTAAGCGTTTGACGTCAGCTTCACACTGGTGGTATGACAGATGATGCTTGTGCATGTCTTGTGATTTCCCTGTTGCTTTTGTGACTTCCCTGGCTGAATTAATTTTTACATAAAATCTGGAAGATCTAGAGGGCTGGTGAAACGTGGACTAGAATACCTTGGATTGTACTTATGAAATCGCAAATTTGGAACTCTTTTGACGGTGATTCTCGCAGAAACTTGAAAAAGTTATGTTTATCTAAAAGTTCAGTTATTCTCAATGCTAAAGCTATAATAGTGCAGTAGTTCCTGTCATATGTGCAGTTGTCACACCAGACAAAAACGCCGGGACGATAAGTAATTTGCAGTAGTCTTTTCATAGATATTTGATCTTATGTGCAAACCACCCCTACCTCGGAAATATTTTTTTTTTACACAAAACCAGTCAGAGCTACAGAGCTGTAGCACGAATACAGGCAGTGTGATTGGGTGAACTTCCAAAGTCTAGATAAAGAAGGAATTTGAACAAATTTTTCGAAAAATTTCGTAACATGACCGATTTTTTAAAAATCGGCGATAACCATTCTGAAAATGCGGCAGGCTAAAAATCGTGAAAGGTAGCTCTGGAGAAGGTGAATTCCCATTTTATCTCAAAGTAAAAAGGCATCCAGCGAGGTGGTTTAGGAGATAGCCATCATTACATCCGTCCACACACACACACACACACACGTCTCACAACTCCCGCCAAACAGAACGCAGCAGTATAGTGTGCACGTCAAGTGTCTATGACGCAGATTTCGTTACGTGACAGTGTGCGCGAAAGTATGTATTGTCTGGAGAAACGTCACAGCCTTGTTTTGTACTACTGAAACTTGCTGCTGCGCGTAGCAAAATCTGCCCCATCGTATAAAGTTGTTTCTCTATAGAGAAACAACTTAAACAAGATGGCCACCAGCCCAATATGTTGTTTCCATTCAATGACCTGCTGTAGTCACAGTCGTAGTCGTTGTGTCATGTATGCAGCCCGCGCGCACACGAACGCAAGCTCTCTGACATCAAGCAGGCTGACATAAAGAAAGTACTGGAAACCCTTTCCGTGCCTCTATGCACTTGCAAAACCCTAAACACATGAGGTCGTGTGAGCTCGCCTGGCTGGTTGACGTCACAAACTTTTTGGCGTATGCGAGGTTCTACATGGGTGAATGAATTCTTGTAATAAAGTCGTTCCCCTTTGACAGAGTTACTTCCCGCAGACCTGACTGACAGACGATTGCTTACTGGTATCGGAGAAAAGACCCTTTCTCTCTCTCTCTCGCCTTAGACGCGCGCTTGCGCGCGCACGCACGCACCCACGCACGCACGCACGCACGCACGCACACACACGCACACACACACACACACACACACACACACACACACACACACACACACACACATTATGCTTCTGAGCGTGAGTCAGTGGCAAAAACGAAACCCACTGAAATACCCGCTTTCCACAATCGTCATGTCAGTCAAGTTGCAGAGATCGCGAAAAGATACTGCATTTCGATATTGCAAAATAATTTCTAGACCATCCCAGAACATGCTGATGCAGTAACGTCAGTAGATTACGTCACCTTGGAAAGATTTCGAACCTTCCAGTAAGTTGAGGAATGTTCTAGATTAACTCGTGCACCAAGCCAATGATAAATCTGATAAATACGACCTCGACCGATTAGCCACGTGACTGGGGTTAGTTCTTGGTCTGACCTGTTCAGTACGTAAGCAGCCCTGTGTCACGACCCAGTCTTGACTTCCTTCTCACACACACATTCACACACGCAAATAACCAGTCGCTCCCATACCGCTCGCAGCCATACAACACCAAACGCAGAAAACGCTGAAAATACAATACGAAATCTTTACCACAAACACTCAACACTTAACTACACACACATTTAACACCCACAATAATAATTACAGCACCAGCACTTCCGTCTGTCGCGGAACGTGACAGGCGACTTGATGGCAATTACTGTCTAATTACCAAAATAGTTGACAATGCAAAACGTGATAACTACAACAGTCTTTGGCACTTAAAACTCAAAAACTATTCTGGTGGCCTGGTCTCTTGACAGTTGGAGGAGTACGTAACAGAGTGTATACGCCCTTTCTCCCGCCGGAACGGACGCCGCCGTCTTCAAGGTGGAGAAGGCACACGTAGGTAGAACTTTCGTCCCAACTCGTCAGGTGGTCCACGGGTACCAAGTGGCGTTGACAGATACGCGCCTGCTTGCGTGGAAGTGACACGTCTCAATGCAGCCTCTACCCGTCACTCCGGACCCCAGCCAGACCGCTGTTGATACAAAATAGTCCGTGACGTTTCATCAGAAATGGACAGATATGCACGACATACACACTCAAACGCAGTCCTCAACTGTCTTACACTTCGCTGAGCCACCAGTTAAAACTACCGTCACAGTAATGCCAAGTTTTCACTACAGAGAGTTAAACATTTAAAGTACCTTTAAAGTAACCAAAGTGACAACAGTTACTTACATCAACGTATTAGCAAAATACAATTTAAAAGCTTACCCCTAACATAGGGCAACCGTGTCCTGCGTAAATCGAGCAACAAAAAGGAACGCTCTGTAGCAGTGGCGATATCACTGCTAACTGCCCCAGTTTATATACCTGTACCCGTGAGCACTACTCAGCTAACTCCAGATACAGTGGCCCCATGGAGTCGCACGTGGTAAAAGGGATCCCGGTGACACGCGTGCCTCAAAACGCTGTGTCTAGGGAAATACAGTTCAGAATTATGTCAGGAAACACGAACCAAAGCATGTTCACACAAAATATTTGCACCAACGGCGGTGTTATCATCTAATGTTTGTCACCTATGAAAAACACTGATATTTGGTTCCTGACACCCTGCACAGCGTTCTGGATTCTTCTTCTTTCATGAATTTGTTCTCCGCGCATATTCTGTTCATAAAGTATTGGAGTTGTGTTCTGTTGTATCCCGTGTCTTCTCTGCGATTGCAAGAAGATGGCGACATAGCAGAAGTAAAATACACCACGTCTCCAAACAGAGGAATTCGGAAAGAAAGTGGCGAGACACCCCCAAGAAAAAACAGCATCACGTCAATCAAACATGACGCACTTACTTGACGTCAGTGCGCGTGCGTCTCTTCTTCGATGTTTGTGAGGCGTGTGGCTTGTAGAGGAAATGTGCTGTGAGTACAAATTTTCGAGTCAACTGACGATAACGGCTGCAGTGAATTTTTCTAATTTTTTTTGTATATTTTTTTTTATGGCACCCCAGGCTCATTATCTATGTATAGTAGGAGCGATTTTGAGATCTAGTGTGTTCACCAGCACTTTCATCAGCTACGGCTTACGCCAAAAGTATAAAAGCGACAACCTCCAAAATTCACTCAGTTGAGAGTCCGTATTTAAGCTATCTATGTCCAAAAAACGGAGTGGGTAGGTAAATATTACGCCTTTAAACGCCAGAAAGCCATTTTTTTCTTAAAAGGGCAATAACTCGCAAATCATGTGTGCAATCTTACCTGGATCGGGCCTTCTATTCAACAATCTTGATTCATTTAGAAACCCCAAATTTGAAATCGATCGGTTTAGTATTTTCGGAGATACAGGCATCTGAACTGGGTTCACATGCAATGTCAACTCAGGCTCGGTTTACATGAAAACTATAAGAGCGACCATTTTCTAGTAGTGACTCTGTTCAGAGTCCGTATTCAAGCTATCTACTGCCAAAAAATTGAGTGATTTAAATAAATATTACGCCTGTAAACGTCAGACAACCAATTTGTCTCAAAAGGGCGATAACTCCCAAATCACTTAAGCAATCATCACACGCTTGGTTGCTCTAATGTAACATTTTTATAAATTTGGATACCCCAAATTTGAAGCCATTCGGTTGAGTATTTTTGAAGAAACGGGCCTGGACACACGCACACACACACATACGAACAGACGGCACTCACTGAGGAGGAGAAGCGCGTTCGGCGCACCATACATGTCAGCATCGATGACGCACGTCTTCTTACGTCATTATCAGAGTTATACTTGCAAAATCGTCTCTGCGGGAGATCGGCTTTGTACCACAGATGCTTGCCTATGAACGTGGAAAATTTAGCCCGTCCTATGATGTTGTTTCCATTACTATGGAAACAACATAAAAACAAAACAAAACAACAACAACAAAAACAACAACAACAACAACAAAACCACACACACACACAAACCCCCCCGAAATTGGAGGAATATCAAAAGGACTGACGAGCTCTGTATTAGTAAATGTTTGGGTGCTGTATGTCACTGGATCCAAAATCATCGTTGGCGTAAACTGCGATCTCTTCGACCACAAACGTACAAAAAAAAAAAAAAAAGCAACGAAAAACTGGCAAGCAGTTAACCAACTATGGAGAAGACCAACATTTTGACTAGGAGCCAGGCCCTCTATAATTAAATAAAGCTCTGTGTGTGTGTGTGTGTGTGTGTGTGTGTGTGTGTGTGTGTGTGTGTGTGTGTGTGTGTGTTCTTTCTGTTGTTTTTCATGCCTCGTTATTTCTGTGAAAATAATTATAAGAACATGAACGTGAGTTAACATTAGACAGAGGAAGAACACTAACGACTCTGGTTTCGTTCTCTAAATCGTTTGCTCCTTTTCCGCAGATACGGTGGCAGATATTTTCCCGCACACGAAACAGCTTCTCGCTTCGGGCTACTGAGCTCTAGAGCCATTTTGAAATACCATGTGCAATGTAATGGAGACGAAGACAGCTTCTTAGAATGCCCTGCCAGGACAGTATACTTCGGCTGTAACCACGAATATGATGCTGCTTTGCAATGTTTCGAAGGTTACGACTTCCTCGTGTGTGTGTGTGTGTGTGTGTGTGTGTGTGTGTGTGTGTGTGTGTGTGTGCGCGCGTGCGTGCGTGCGTGCGTGCGTGCGTGTGTGTGTGTGTGTGTGTGTGTGTGTGTGTGTGTGTGTGTGTGTGTGTGCGTGCGTGCGTGTGCACGGTGTGTGTGTGTGTGTCACTCGTCGGCACTCTGTCAGCAGTTCACGCAACTGTCTTAACTTTGTTATACTGATAATACTGATATCATTCAATATGTTGATAATATTGATCATGTTGGTAAATTATTACCCCCTCCTTCACTTCTCTTCATTAAAATGTTACAAGCTGTCCTCGACAGGTAGTTCTACATGATTTAAAAAAAAACATGAAAGCAGAACGTACGGAATGTGCGCGTTAGTGAAAAAATGATTTTTTTTTGTTTTTGCAAAATAAGAAATAAACTATCTTTTTAAAAAATGAAGATCGTTCAGAATAATGCTGCTTTTATGCATTGAGGTGGCAATCGTTACTTCGCTGTCGTTACTTCGCCCACTTTTTTTTTTTTTTTTTTTTAAAATTGAGCCTTTGAATTAAGTATTGGAGTCATTTGGAGTCTTTGTGTGTGTGCATGCAGTCCCAACTGGTTGTGGTGGTCATTTCACGAGTGACACGGGTACAGTACAGTCTCCTGCTTATCCTGATGGTCAGGTCTTCAACCAGGACACGGACTGTGTGTGGAAAATCTCGGTGACACCAAAACAGCGCATTCGCCTTTCCTTCTCCGAATTTGAAACTGACCCGTCTTACACTTCAGAATATGTTCAAGTAAGATTTGTTTTCATTTCGTTCTCGTTCTCTGGCAGCGACTGGTGGAGAGCCGTGGAATAGCTCTGGATGTACCGGCCATGGGCAAGGTCGTTGATATACATGTAAACAATGTGATATCCACTAAGACAAACTGGCCAGGTTGCAGACTAGGTTTAAAAAATTCCAGTGCCCTTCACCAATGAAATGCATTGTACTTTTGCCCATGAGCGCTTGATTTTCGTCTGCCGTTTCCTTGCTGCGAAAATGCAAAATCGTCACTTTGCCTGTCAAAAAACCATTTTCAGACACGAGCTGTAAGTCTAGAATAGACAAGGTCTTCCTCACTGACATAAGACTCTAACAAGCGAGACACATCGATGTTGCTACACTGTAGACTCCAGAGTGCAGTCCCTTTTCGGCGGGGCGTGAAAATGTGACTGCTTACACCCAGCGCCATTTTCAAAAATGGCGAATTTTTTTTAGAAAAGCATAGACTTGTGCGTCATATGATTCGATTTGAAACGAAGTCTTGAATATCCGACCACTTTTCGTTTGGGCAAAATCTTTGCCAGCGGACAATTATTGTTGCGCTTTGATGGCACTGTTTACGTGGTGCACTGATCCAACAGGATGTGAGTAAACGGAAAGGGGGTTGCACTCTGACAGGCAAGGGCGTTGCACTCTACAGGCAAGTATTATTGCACGGTGCAGACGATCACGTACCTGCCTTTGTGGTGGAATAAGAGACGATTACAAAAGCATACACACCCGTGCTCTGGGACTGAATGTAATAATAGATCTGTCCATTCAGACAGAGACATGTTATGTATTTCTCTGATTCAGAAACACGCCTACTTTCACTCTCAAGACAGCCTGCCATCACTTGCGCCACTGAGGATCCCTCTGGGTTCAAAGCTGGTCAAGGATGACATAGTGCGCGACCTTGTGTTTGAGAGCACCGAGACAATTTAGGCCCGTCACGGTAGCGCAGTGAGCGCCATTTCCCCAGTGTGCACAGAGGTACTTTCCACTGAAAGACTCTGTGCCCCAGAGAGTGGCTACACTGTTGTGCGCTTCAAGTAGACTTGCCGAAAGATAGTCCTGAAAACACTCTCTAAGTTTACCCGAGGGGCAAGGATCTCGCCACAGGAAACATGTTTGAAACGTGAATATCGTTTTGGTGGCAGGACGAATATTAATACGAGTCAAGGACATAATGTACAGTGACTAACGCTCTCTGAAAATATGCATCTTACCCTAACTCGCAGCAATGCACGCGAGCGCCAGTCGAAAACATATAACTTTAACATTACGACATGCGCCATACGGGATTCCATCCTTACTTCCGATAACTATCAGTTGGAGTCGTGACACATTAGTGACACATAAGTTAACCTAGTGAACATCATCGGAGAGCTTAGTCAAGCTGTCAATTTTCTTACATTAGCGTGCAAAAAAGTTTATATAGGTGCGAGCCCATATCCTGGAGGAAGTGCCAAAGAGGGTTGTCCAGACTAACCGAAACATAGACTTGTTGCTCGGCTGGTGTTGACAGGGTCACTGATCTCAACTCCAGTTCTGCTCGCAATGTTTCCAAAAGTCAAAGTCAAAAAGACGGAGTGTGGAGGAATTGATAAAGTGAAAGGGACAACAATGACAATAAGCAACAAAACCAACAACACAAATTAATACCTGTACATTGGCAGCAGCAAAACGAGCTTTTACATGAACACACACACACACACACACACACACACACACACACACACACACACACACACACACACACAAAAGTTTGTTACATTTACATTTAAACTATTCTATTAATTTTGATGTATTTAGCCAAGTTCAGTACATTTTTCTGTGATGTTTTTCCAAAACACAGTGTTTGTGACGTTTTGGACCTTGATACGCTAGGCTCGTATTAACAGTATCTCGGATTGTTAAGAGGTAAATCGACTACCGGTTACGTCTATTCTTTGTGTTCCAGGTTTTGGAATTCCCATACTACCAGCGTGCCTATTTCCGAAGCAATCCTACTTCAAATGTTGTTTCCAATTCCGACATTCTGTTCATCCGACTCCACGTTGCAGCAGGCAGCAAGGGAATCAAATTCACAGCATCTTGGGAGGCCTGTGAGTGAATAATGCTATTCATCATTTACTTCTGCTGACGTAAGGACACATGACCGTGGTGTCATGTTTGGTGTTTATTTGAAGAACCCTGTTTGGCGAGCGTGCTAGTTTGTAATGGTTTTAGTTGTCATGAAAAACCGTGATTTTCGTGAGTCTTGTTTTTTTGTGGCCCAAGGTGCATGCCAGGAGGCCGCGGTAAGTGGCAAGCTGCAGTGAGGCTGGGACTTTTTGCGCTGGAGAGTGGCAAAAGCGACGCGAGCGTCCAGTTTATAACACTGAACAACAGCAGGGCTTGGCCGTTTAGAAATAGACATAGAAACACATGATTATAAGTCTTAGCTATCGCTCATGTACGTCAAAAACTGTAAATACCACTTTCGTTTTCTGCAAGATGGGAGGTGGCACGGAGGTAAGGTTGTGAAGAAAATATAATATTATTAGATATTTAATTGTCATGCTGACGCAGTTGTTTTCGTCATAATTCCAGTCTGCGGCAAGAACTACACTTACCAGAGTGGCCACGTGTATTCACCTGGATATCCTGGACCCTACCCTCCAAACATGGACTGTTCCTACCGTATTCAGCAGAAAAAAGAGTACACTGTTCGTCTCAGATTCTACAACTTTGGTCTGGACGAAAGTGAAAGCGGCAATTGTCACTTCGTCACGGTTTGTACAGCTCAAAGTGACAGAAAGAAATTAGTGCCACGCGTGTACGTATATGTTTGTTAGTAAGTGCGGCGCAAATAATGATTTTCCGCTGCTTCCGCAGCAATGCAACCTCGAAATGAATTCACATGCAGTAGTTTCTCCATGAATGGCGGTCGCAACGTTATTTCAATTCGCAGTCGCCACTAAAGCGCTTGTTACTCAGATTTTTGAAGACCGAAGTCGTTGTTACCGTGTGCGGTGTGTCGCTGATTTTTATTAGACTGACAATAGAAAAATGATTTCAAACGCGCTACTCATGTTTACTAAGCCAGCATATGTTTTTAAACAGTATCGCATGTAAGTGCACCTGTAGCTGTACGCTAGAAATAATCTATCTGGATGATTAGTACAGCTCTGAATGCGATACGATGTTATTTATACTTTGCGTGAGCAGTCAAACATTCAAATTCTACGACTGAGCGGTTGGTGTGGCTGCAACACTCTCACTCAGTGCGTTAGCCGCGTCATAGAGTACCCTATGTTGGTTCTGTGCCAGATGTAAGGGGGGGGGGGGGGTGTTCACTACGCACCCTGCAATGCAAAGGCCTGTGCGGCCGGCCGTACACACATCGTGGGTTGATTTGTTTCCTTTTTGTGGGGTTAACATTTGTTGTGTGTGTTTCGGACTAGTTCAGTGCTGAACGCACTCAGTCAGTCCTCATCAGCGACCACCGTTTTGATTGTGTATGCCTGTCAATGCAGGTCTCATTCATTGTGTTGTGGACCCGTCTTGTGTGGGTTCTGATTTCAGAGTTTTTGGTCATGTTTCCCGTAGTAAGTCAGGTTCAATGCGCGACAGGTATGTGAAGAGTTTTGTTGTTATCCTCTCCTCTTTCGTTTTTCGTTGTTCTTTGATTGGTTCTTCATTCCGTTGGTTTCCTTGCCAGTGAACCTGCTACATACGGTTTGTACGTGCAGTAAATGCTGGTTGTAGTCCGTCCAGTGTTGAGATAGAGGCTGCTAGGGAGCGGTCTATATGGGACCTGTAAGCTCTCCTGGTTACGACTGAGCTTCAAGTGAGATGGCAGTCAGGATGTCTCCGAGGGTTGGGCCTGGGTGGCTTCCCGGGTGTGTGTGTGTGTGTGGGGGGGGGGGGGGGGGGGCGGGATGCGTGTCGCGAGTATAAGTCGCTCGCACGCATGCTGTCGCTATGCAGGTGTCTAAGTCGTGTGATGCTAGCCATCACGAAAACAGCGATAATAGAGAATATAGAAATAACAAAGATCGGGCCTCTTCATAACTGATCGGACCAAACTGATATCCGTTTGAAGTCACCGACAGTTTGCATTCTCAGTGATGCTCTGTAAAGGCCTGAACATGTGAGAACAAAACGGCCATATAAACCTTAATAATTCAGTTATTGCAGACACTTTGATGTATTATGCAGTCTTGCGACCCCCCCCCCCCCCCCCCCCCCCCCCCCCTTAATGCTTGCAAATTCTGGCATGGGTGACGCTTATGGGTTTCTGCACAAGGTTTTCAGGTTTGTCGATGTTTTGTTTGTTTCTTGTTGTTCTGTTTGTTTACTGTCTGTATACTGCGCATGTATGTCATTTTAAACCATCCAGGTGTATGATGGAGACAGTGATTCTGCACCAGTGCTTGATGGTCCATTCTGTGGAAATACTACACCTTCTGAAGTGAGGTCAACAAAGAACGTCGTCCTGGTCAGATTCCGCTCAGACAGTACCACCAGCAACACTACTCGCGGATTTACGATCTACTATCAAGGAATAGAGCCAGGTAGAGCGAAGAAAAATCAGTACCTGATAGACGTACATGTAATTAATTCGAGCGAAATATTTCGTTAATATTTAATAACAAATTGTAAATAGTTTACATAAATCTGATTGTTTAATCTTCAACGTTCGCTGTCATTACCAAGGTCTACAGGTTACCAATTGAGGCCTTGCATGAGAGTAAGAATAGTGTATTTGAAAAATCCTTTACTAAACGACAGTAAAGTATCGATCAGAATATCTCAGCCAAACGAAATGCGAAAGATTTTACACGTTCGCTCGATCTAAAATGTGCACTACCGGCATTTGGGGCGATTTTGCCGTTTTTTGTTTTTTATTAGTATATTCCACAGTACTTTGGTGAATTGCGGATTTTTAAACAGTGGCCTGTAATAGTAGTAGAGTTGTATAAACATATAATATTATTATTATGTATATTTCCAAATTTCACTTTATATTTGCATATATCACAGCTTTATCCTTTTTTATTTCTAGAGCCGACCGTGTATCAACTTACAAGCGATTCAGGCACAATCACGTCCCCGGACTACCCCGACATGTATGACAAAGAAACAGACTATGTGTGGAACATTACGGCATCAAAACCGTACTATGTCATCACGCTTACGTTCACCGAGTTCAACATATCGCACTACTATCGGTGTCCTACGAAACTGCAGGTCTGTCTGTCTGTCTGTCTCTCTCTCTCTTATCTTTGTTTTGTGTGTCGACCATGCTTAACTCCAGCAATCATGCAGCGTTTGTTGTGAACACCTTGTTCACCAACTAAAATCGAAGTTTGGTGTATAACATCCGTTTTCATAAAGACAGTTGACGATATCAAAGTTTATCACGCCATTAGACTTTCTTTCCCAACTGAATTTCGTTTGCGTCAGATCTCGTTGTCGGGGTTGTTACAACTCAAGACCCCCCCCCCCCCCCCCCCCACGCGCTGAAATTTGACAAACACCAAGGTTGTCTGGCTATTGACACTTCACAATTTCAGCAGGGCACAAACGAAAACTATGGGAAAAACAAATGAATAATACAGAGTGAATCAGTAAGTTTGTAATGCTTTGAAACGGCTAACTTACAATGCAAATCGGTAAATGCTAAAGCTGACCTTGAAATGAAAAAGAAGTGCTGAGAAAAACAAGGCGGCGAAGGAAAGCCATTTTCGTGAGAGTCCATGAGTTTCCGTGCTTGACGGATTCGTGTATAAATTAAAATCGTTTTACAGTGGACGCCGGATATAAGCAACTCGGATATAAGAAAACTCGGTTATTGCCAACGAATTTTTTCCCCCCGGCCAAACTCTTCTTTATTATGTATTACAAAAACTCGGATACAAGAAACTCGCTTATAAGAAAACTCGGTTTTAGGAAAGCAAATTTCTTGTCCCGCTTGATACAAAAACTCGGATATAAGAAACCGAAAGTACATTTCCAAGAAAATTTCACTCATTGTAAGAAACCGAAAGTACATTTCCAAGAAAATTTCACTCATTCTAAGAAAACAGGTCAGGTCTGACGTCACTAATTAGGACAGGCACATGATGGCGCATGATTTTCTTTTCTTGAATTGGTTCTTTACCATTGTGTTCCGTGCAAAATTGAATGTTGGCAAGAAGAAAAAATACGAGATGCATTTTTGTTGTTCTATTGTTATATGTTGTTTTTATTATTATTTTGTTTTTTTGCCTGATTGGGAGCTCAGTCTCTCTCTCTCTCTCTCTCTCTCTCTCTCTCTGTATGTCTGTCTCTGTCTACAGGGCTCGCGTTAAGGAGAATAAAACTATCAGTATTAGACTAACTGTTGATCAATTCCTTTCTTTGACAATATACGTGGTCCATCTTTCCTCCATCCCCCTTCCCCCTCCCAACAGAAAAAAAAGCTAATTTGCAGCTTTTTTCAGCCAAATTAGACACGGAAATCATCGCATATCATACTCTAATGGGACGAGTGTTTTACAGATCAAAAGTTGATACATAATGCACTTTTAATATATCCTATAAATACAAGGGAATTCTTTCTCTCTCTCTCTCTCTCTCTCTCTCTCTCTCTCTCTCTCTCTCTCTCTCTCCCCTTAGTTCTTTTTTGTTTGTTTGTTTGGTTGGTTGGTTGGTTGGTTGGTTGGTTTGGTTTTTTTTTTTTTTCTTTTTGTTTTGTTTTTTCTTACCACATGACCGCCAGCGCTACAGTTGGGAAGCAAAAACAGTATTTTCATGTTCAAACAAAAAAATCTGACATTGAAGGACACAAGCGCACTGGTGTATATTAACTCTACACATATATATTCTGTGCAGGTCTTTAAGAGAAACCAGATATTTCTTAATTTAATGCAAAACATACACGAACTGAGAAAAAAGAAATGTTTTAAACCTTTTTTTTCACTGAACTCGGTTATAAGAAATATTTTTCAAAATACTTTCTTATATCCGACTTTCAGATATAAGAAAACTCGGATATAAGAAACCAAAAAATTCACCCCCCTCGAGTTTCTTATAACCGGCGTATACTGTACTTTGAAAAAGTTGCTTCCCTTTCAATACTTTGATATCAATAGACATGGGCTCTTCTGTGCTGTTATGTGTTCCACCCCATCAAGGTTGAAAAGTAACATTTCCAGCTTTCAAAGCCTTTTAAAGCAAATGGGAGAATCAGAATCAGATATGCCTTTATACCACCCTAAGTTGCAGCTTTCCAGTGGATGCGAGTGCTTTACATACAGAAATAGGGACATAACAATAAAACAGACTCAACGCGTCTCAACCTAATGACATGTCATAATGCAAATAGTAAGTAACTGTTCACAGATGTGGTACTGGCCAATCCACTGGCGAGATTTTGATTTCACTTAAGAACCACTCGCGATACGTCACTGGTCAGTGTCACGCAAATGAATCGTCACTTCAATATTTTGAACCATTACGCCATGTCTGTAATGAAAATATCTGCAAATTTCTTGCGAGTGTACTTTTGAAATTCCGTTTACGATCACACAGTTCTTTGCATCATTTTCTTAGAAACCAATGCGCACACTTATTTATCTATCGAGAAATCAGAAGGAAATAATGGTGGGCCGTGTGTTTTCATTATTTTACGACGAATTATGCACTTTTCCCACACAGTTTTATTTCATCTCAGGTTACGGACCGTTATAGATCTTGGCCCACTTATTTAGATGCATGCTCACCTGGACTCCCCAGCCCGGTAACGACTGCAGGTCACACAATGTATGTCAGACTCATCTCTACACCGCCAGCCTCCGGCGCCAAGTTTCGTGCGTCCTGGACGACAGGTTGTTTATATAATTAAGTTATTTTTTATGTGTTTGTACCAGACACATTTTAAAGATTCTGACTATCTGTGTATGATCAATGATTGTGACTTTAATAATACTGATAATAATAATAATAAGAAGAAGAACAAGATGGCCACCAGCCCAATATGTTGTTTCACTTTTAATCACCTGCTGTCGTCACGGTCGTTCTTTTGTAATGCCATGTATTCGAGAGGACACACACACACACACACACACACACACATACACACACACACACACACACACACTCTCTCTCTCTCTCAACAAATAACAAACAATCATAAAAATAGGTACCACACGTTCACATAAATATGGACATACTAGTTCATACATGCGATAATAGTGTGTGTGTGTGTGTGTGTGTGTGTGTGTGTGTGTGTGTGTGTGTGTGTGTGTGTGTGTGTGTGTGTGTGTGTGTGTGTGAAGTTTCTTGTTCCAGGTTTACGTATGTTCGATCATTTGGCTTTTTTTTTTTTGTTTAGTTGTTTGTTCTTAAAAACGGCAAGTTTGAAAATTGGTTGCAAGACCAAAACTTCCACCGTTTTCAAATAAAGTTATTTCAAGTTTCAAGTTTCTCTCTCTGAATGGAAACAACTGACCGGGCTTGTCAGACGAATCTTGGTTTTGGAAGAGAGGCGTCAAGTTGTTTTCTTTGAAATCTTTGACGTTTTTCCTCATTGGGATGACGCATAATACATTTGACGTAATAACTTTGATACAATTCTTGCAATGAAAGCAGCCTCATGAAAATTAAATGTTGCTGCTGCGCAGTGTAAAGATCGAATTAATACCGGCTCAATATGTTTAACAGACAAGTCCGCGCGGCGAACGTTTTTTCACTATGTGTTATGTCTGCTGCGCGCGCGCGCACACAGACACACAGACACACACACACACACACACACACACACACACACACACACACACACACACACACACACACACACACACACACACACAGACTTGCGCGAGCCGCGTTTGTGCATGTGCTCCATTGAGACCTATGTGGTGTTCTCTCACTCTACTATGCTATTGAGTGAGAGTCAGTGGGAAAAACAAAGCTCACTACATTAATGAAACTCCCGCTTTCCCTGTCTACGAATAGAGAACTTCCGAAAAGTGGCGACACACCCCCAAGAAATGCCAGCATCACGTCAATCAAACATGACGTCGGCAAATTGACGCTGATACAGTTTTGCGTCAGTGCGCGTGTGCCTTTTCTGCGATGTTTGTGAGGCGTGTGGCTTGTGTAGAGGAAATGTGCTTTGAGTACAAATTTTCGAGTCAACTGACGATAACGGCTGCAGTGAATTTTCCTAATTTTTTGGTATATTTTTATGGCACCCCAGACACATTTTCTCTATATTGTATGAGCGATTTTGAGATCTAAAATGGGTTCACCAGCACTTTCATGAGGTACGGCTTACGTCAAAAGTATAATAGCGACAACCTCCAAAATTCACTCTGTTGAGAGTCCGTATTCATGCTATCTATGTCCAAAAAATGGAGTGATGTAGATAAATATTACGCCTTTAAACGCCAGATAGCCACTTTTTTTGAAAAGGACGATAACTCGCAAATCATGTGTGCAATCCTACCTGGATCGGGCCTTCTATTCAATAATCTTGATTCATTTAGAAACCCCAAATTTGAAATCGATCGGTTGAGTAGTTTCGGAGATACAGGCATCTGAACTGGGTTCACATGCAATGTCAACTCAGGTTCGGTTTACATGAAAACTATAAGAGCGACCATTTTCTAGTAGTGACTCAGTGACTAGTAGTGTTCAGAGTCCGTACTCAAGGTATCTACTGCCAAAAAATTGAGTGATTTAAATAAATATTACACCTGTAAACGCCAGACAACCAGCTTCTCTCAAAAGGGCGATAACTCCCAAATCACTTAAGAATTCATCACACGCTCGGTTGCTCTAACCTAACATTTTGATATATTTGGATATCCCAAATTTGAAGCCATTCGGATGAGTATTTTCGGAGAAACAGGCCCGGACACAATTCACACACACACACACACACACACACACACACACACACACACACACACACACACGGCACTCACTGAGGAGGAGAAGTGCGTTCGGCGCACCATACACGTCAGCATCGGAGACGCACGCTTCTTACGTCATTGTCAGAGTTACACTTGCAAAATCGTCTCTGCGGGAGATCGGCAGTGACGTGCGTTTGTACCACAAATGCTTGCCTATGAACGTGGAAATTTTAGCCCGTCCTATGATGTTGTTTCCATTACTATGGAAACAACATAAAAAGAAGAAGAAGAAGAATACGTGGAACACTTATAGGGCGATTAGCTCTTATGGGAGAGGTCCAGGTGTGTGTGTGTGTGTGTGTGTGTGTGTGTGTGTGTGTGTGTGTGTGTGTGTGTGTGTGTGTGTGTGAGGGGGTTGGGGGAGTGGGGCAGGGTTTAAGGTCCATTTCCAAGTCAAGGTCTAGGTGACTTACAATGATTTGAAACATTCTAAAAACAACAACACACAACAAAACATTCGCTTAAGCTACTGTAAACTATTACAGCGGATTTTCAAATAACTCTTTTGTTAGCAGTGCTAAGTTTCACAGTTTATGATATATATATAATACATCTGGGAAGTAAATAAAGCTGAGAGCGGTCCATAGATCTAGGAGATGTGTGCTTTGTATGCCATTGAACAAGTCTGCCTTGCCCTATATTGGCTACAAGCCACAGTGGAGTGGGGGGGGGGGGGGGGATCTACCGTCCTACCGCTGAAACGTCTAACAGATCTAAGGCTATCTCACCATTCATAGGGCCCCCGTTCCCCTCCCACCTGGAGGAAAATGGTCGGTACAACCTAGGCCATATGAACTGGTGATTTTATATAATATACATATGTCTGCAGTTTTTGTGGAGCGATACTTTCGATGGTGTATAGAGTATTAGCCGCGAAATAGTCTTTGCTGCTAGCGCGGCGTTAAGCCCTAACTAACTAACTAACTAACTAACTAATTGTTTACATGAATAAATATGGTTATAGGTTGAACCTTTTCTTACCATCAGAATGCCGCCAGACATACACCGCAACCAGAGGAACTATCCAGTCACCTGAATATAACAAGGCGTATCCACCGGGACTGCGATGTACCATTCTAATCAAACAGGCACCCGGTTATAGCATCACATTGAACTTCACGTCGTTCTACCTGGATCCACCGAGGAACCGCCGCATCTGCTTTGATTATATTGAGGTAACAAACGCTGTAACCCGTAGGTGCAACGCGTGCAGTTACTGTGTCAGATTTCCGGCGACCCTTTGAGTTGTTGTAACATGCTTGCTGATTATGATTATAACCTTTCTTAAAAGTTCTTGTGATAAATTCGTCCGTTCACTCTGGAAGGATCAATAAGGGGGAAAATGTCTGGTCGTAAGATATTTATTTATTTTAAATCATGATATTTTTAGCACAGTTCCAAAACCGAAACTCATTAACCTTGCCTCTGCAAGTACACACTGGGTCAGATATAGAGTAAATCATGTAGGCAATGTTCTTTTCAGCAGTATGCAATTCAGTGTATTCGATGTTTGATCTGTAGGTACGAGATGGAAGCTCGGAGTTCTCGCCTATGATTGGCAAAATGTACTGTGGCACGTCACTTCCACCTTCGATGTCGTCAACAGGCAACTTTATGTGGATTCGCTTCCATAGCGACAGTATCATGAAACCACAAAGTATCGGCTTTAATGCGACATACGAAGCGGCTGCAAAAGGTACGTTCGAAAGTAGCTGCAGTGAACTGCGAAAACCACGCTTGTGCAGTAATACTTCTTTTGTATATCATTAGAAACTACGGCATGTGCCATGAAGAATCCTACTAGTATACATTATTACATATAGACGTTAGAGTATTTAATCGATCATGTTGTATACTATACTATCATAGGTTGGTTCTCCGTGGTAAGTGTTGTTGTTTTTGTTGTTGTGTTCAGTTTGTTTTGCTTTGTTTCTTTTCTTTTACCATCTCTCTCTCTCTCTCTCTCTCTCTCTCTCTCTTGAAGTGACTTAAAACGTGTATACCCGAAGCGTTGATTGCGCCGGTGAAACATCCAATATGTTTGCTGTTTGGATTGACCGGTGGAGTTTTTTGTGGTGGTTGGAGTCGTTTTTGTTCTTTTATGTTCAAGTCGTATGGATGAAATACCCGAGATTACGTCGTCCTCTTTGTGCCTAAGGAAGCCAGTAGGACTGCGCTCTCAGACGATGCCGCGAATTAGTCTTTGTCGCTGAAGCGGCGTTAAGCCTTAAAATACTCACTCACTCCCCTCTCAGACGATGACTAAAACAAATACTGCGAGAATCATATTGTTTGTTCTTAACTTCTACCATAAACTGTCTGTAGACGTATACTTATGCCCGAAACAATTTTTGTTTTCTTTCAGGGTGCAAAGACCAAATGATGACAGACCCTGCGGGGAATTTTTCCTCACCTGGGTTCCCCCTCCCGTTTGCAAGCAAGACATATTGTATCTGGAGGATCACAGTGGACCCTGGTTACGTCATAAAATTAACGTTCAATCAGTTCTCCGTTGGCGTCCGGAATGTCGACTGTGTCAATGCTTACGTCAGAGTGTACGACAGTGATACTGTGGTTGCCGAATATCTCCTCGACACGTGAGCATTTCACGTGACACGTTGTCATTTTACAGTAGTCATGTCTGGGAACATGTAACTAGCTGCTAATTTTCTTGCAATTTTCACAGAAATTGTGTCTACCCGAAGTAATTTTAGGTCAAGTATAAATATTACACTGTAAATGTATCGAGTCCTCTCACCTTAATATTCTTTTTCTCGATGGGGAGCCGATAGTAGAGCGTTGGACTTCAATTCAATTCAAAATACTTTATTGTCTGTTTAAGAAAGACTCTAAAAAAAAAAAAATGTCGAATCCCGGCTGGGGCCAAATATTTGTCCTAGTCTTGTTGTCGTTGACCCGTCTTTGATATGTCACCCATACGTGGTGGAAATGGCGTTAAATTCCCGACCACCCAACCATCCTTTGTTTTCGACTCGATTCGATTATTCATGTGCACATTTATTAAGAAATGCACAATTATGAAAGAAATAGGACACGTCAATGCAAATCAGTACACGTGTATTTTCCATTTTTTGCGCTTCATAGATAAGATGCCCAACCATAACTTTATTTTCTCTGGGTCTGCTTTTGTGGTTTTCAGTTTTATTGGAAATGATAGGTATCAAGTGTGTGCCTATAAAGCTTTGACTTGACAATTATTTTTTTCCATCAGGTTTTGTGGTGCGACCGGTGCACCGGAAATCGTGTCGACAGGAAACAATCTGACAGTTGTACTCAACTACTTCGGTTATTCCTCTACTGTTTTTTCTGGGTTCAGTGCTTCATACGTTAGTATTTCCGGTACGTGAATCTCTCTCTCTCTCTCCTATTATACAGTTTGACCTACTGTACATTCTTACCACTGGCTCAATCCATTTCCAACAGACTGCATAGTAGGAAAGGTAATCCCACATCTCACAAATTAAACACAGACACACACAGATAGACAAGCGCTATTCATTTATACATATGCAGAAAGTGTCCACTGATCTTCCTATCCTGAGGTACCAAATTTGAATCTGCCGGTGGTGATGAATTTCGCCGTGGAATGTTTCTTCAAATTCACTTTCACACTTGCTTACAGTCTATAAATGCTTAAACCTAACCATACTGCAGCTAATATATGTGTGTAGTATACCAGGAACGCAACAAACCTGTCCACTGACAATGTCCTGGTTGAATGTACATGTAGGTGAGATGATGTCTGAAATGATGACTTTGTCACATGGAAAGTGTGATCTCTGATATCAGTATCCCCAGACGATGCACCCGCAGTTTTATCCCTGAAGAACAGATTTTTAACAAATTACATGCAGCATCATTCTTATATGTTTAATACAATTCTGGCATTTTCAGTTTTGAAAATTATCAAGGCACTTAATTTAAGATTTTTAGACTCATAGATGCTTCTGAGTTAGCCCTTTTGGTGGTGACTAGCATCAGACTAGTAAGACATGTACAAGCACATGCAGACAATTTTAGCAAGACAAAATAAAACAAAAATCAAAATAATCTTTGATATTGGTGTAAACAGAAACGTAATTCTCATAAATATTATCATGCAAAATATGATTTCAGGTCACTGAATTTTTTATTTTAGAGTATAAATTAATAGCAGATTACATGTAAGTACATTTACCTGTTCTATGATGTCTGATCAATTAAGTCAGCGAACGAATATACAATAATAATAATAATAATAATGAGTATTGTATACTATAGGCGCTTTACCCAATTTCATGAATCTGGTCAAAGCGCCGCGAACCCAACACGCACGCTCACGTGAATCACACGCATTCTCTCACACACTGGACGTAAACACATTACAGTCACGTGGTCAGCTCAGCTACTTAAATTTCGGAATTTAGAATTGCATTTATTTTTTAAATTTGGTGGGCTGAACAATTCCAAAGCAGAGGGGGAGGAAGCCGGAGTACCCAGAGAGAACCCCCGACGATCGGCCCGAATGAACGGTGCCACATACGAGAAGGAAAAATTCTTCCGAACGGAACTCGAACCCCTGACCTCTCGCATTGGTGACAAGTCTCTTAACCACTAGACCACCGACCGCCCCAAGCCAGTCAAGCCCCAACCTGGTCATGAACTGCATGTATCTTGGAACAGTTGTATATAACATTGCAAGCTCTATACTGTTGTATGTTTGACACTGATACAAGCCAGTCACAGAATATTTGGTCATCTGCTACAAGCAATTACAACTAGTGCACATAAGCATGATCGAACCTTTACTGACAAATGCACATGAACACATGGCTTGGGAATTCCCCTGCAATAGTCTACAATTCACTAGTTGCTGAATTATTGACTTTTGATAGACCCTATTGTATGATAAATCCTGTGATGACAAAGTTACCTCTTAGTAGGTGGTGTGTAAACCTGGTCATGAACTGCATGTATCTTGGAACAGTTGTATATAATAATTATTGCAAGCTCTATACTGTTGTATGTTTGACACTGATATCAGTTGATCTCTCTCAGGAATAAAAATCAATCATCTTGGTAAATAGTCATGATAAAAAAAGTAATATGAATTATGAACCTGAAACTGACTCAAACATACAGATCTAACACGGAAAACCAAAGGCATACATTATTCATGTTTTTTTTTTTTTTTTTCCTTTTTTTTTCACTTGAAGACGCTGTACTGAGTCACAGGTAAGAGACAAGTGCAAGTTAGTGTAGCCTGCGGATGACTGCTAGATCTAGAGCTAGGCGCAATGAAGAAAGCTTTGTGCTTGCACCAGCTCGCCGGTGAAACCCCATCTAAAAATTCGTTTGGGAAAGCATTCTATTCGAAAAAATCGGACAGCATTTAGTGTTTCTCCGCGTGTAATTTCATAATAATATCTCGGGTCTGCGATGCAAAACCGAAAGCCAGTGTCGGAAGTGGAAGCGCTGCTGCGAGTGCTTGTCGCTAGTAAACAACCTGATCCTGTGCAGTAGTACGTGGTCATACCTACCACTTCTGTTGCATTTCTGTTCTGACTTCCAAATACTGAAGTATGTGGTGTTCTTTCTCTTTTCTTTGACTGCCAGGCAGACGGAAAAGTTGCCGCTGTGAGATGATGAAAATCAGATTTTCGTGGCTTCTTCGCCGGATGTAGGGTCATTGCGCAAGGGAAACTACTCTTCTGCGTGCCAACGGACTAACAACCGTTGTTAGAAAACAACCACGCATCACCTAACATTCTCAAATACTAGTGTAGTCGTGAATGAATGTTTTCCAGTGCATTTCACGTCATTCGTTTCTGTCATTTGTGTCGCAGTGCCTGAATGCTGAATGACTGAGTTGTAATTTCATCTCGGTTTTGGAAGCCGAGACAGATGATTTACGTGCGTTTGCCTCTTACCTTCGTTTTTCGATCAGCTGACTCGATCCGTTGCGCTTTCAGTGGCGCCAGAGGTTTTAGCGATGCAGCATTTTTCTTTCGTTTGAGATCGCAGTGTATGCGTCGGCATTGAAATGCCCAGAACACTCTGTCATCAGGCCTCCACCGCTAGAGTCTCTGGATCGACTCTCAGTCAGTGTCAGCAGAAGCTCAGTAATAGGATCTACCCATTTTCTTTGCAATTCTGCCTCTCAGTCGAGGGAATCCATGCAGACCGCCCGGAACCGCCAACACACCCCACACTACACAAGATGGCATCGTAATTGCCTCTGTCCTCAAATCACCTTGGTGATTTTTAGAAATACATGATTTCTTTTTCCAGTTTTCAGCTGAGCTATCGAGTCGGGAACCAAAGTATTATAATTAGGCTAGCAGACGAAGTTTTGCCGGCGCAACTTTTGTTCACACGAAAATGCTAGGGTGTTTGGAGGCAACCTAGAGTGATCAGATGACAGAGCGTGGTCCCTTCTTTCTGTTCAAATGCAAAATTTTGTGTGTATGGTACCTTTAAGCAAAGTATGAGCGTCATTTTGCATACGTCATATTATTTGAGTGACTAATGCTGGCATTCCT
>JACVVK020000268.1:772500-795000 GCA_018292915.2 Batillaria attramentaria
GGGCACAACAGCGTTACCATTTCATTCGTTTCAGAAGCAGTAACTACTTAAGTGCTCCCTTTAAGCACTTAAGTGTGCATACACGATTTAGAAAGTCTCGTAAGTTAGTTAACAATAGTCAGGGTGAGTCTTCAAACTAGTTCACCCTTTCAAAACAGTGAAAGTAAACTCTCTAAGATACATTGAGTGCAGAAATTACCTTTTGTATACGGACCAAAATCTTGGCTTTGAGCTATACTAACGAAACTATTTGTTTTTACTGAAGTGTGTCTGTACTTGCAGACAGTTACAGAAGTTTCTCTTCGATGTTTTGTCGCAGATCGGAAAGAATGGATTAATCTCTATTGGCAACGCGTACCACAGCCCAGATCTGCCTAAAACCAATGCAGTCGTCTGCGCGTACTGCGCCTACATTGACGGCTCTCACAAGGATGGAGGTAAAGTAATGACGTCCAAAGGGCAAAGCAAAAATATTTTTGCGATAACTCTCCGTTGTCTGCATATTATATGTGTCCATGATTAATTTAAGAAGAACAGCGACAAACGGTAGAAGTATAGATCTGTTATGATGCTGATAATCTCATGCTTATATCGGACGGTTAATTTCATGGCACACGCATATCTCAAACGTGAAACTGTTTGAACCAATGTTGCATTGAATTGCGTTTTAGATAAACATTGCATATTATTCTTTACACGCGCGCGCGCGCGCATGTGTGTGTGTGTGTGTGTGTGTGTGTGTGTGTGTGTGTGTGTGTGTGTGTGTTGGTCGGTTCGTTTTATCGTTGTTTTGGTTTGCTTTTGTGTGTTGGGGGTGGGGGGGGGGGGGCATTTTGGATGCTGGTTTATTTTACTTTGGATAGATGTGTATGTTATTTGGTGGTGGTGGTGCTTCATTTTGCTTTGTTTTGTTGTTGACACAATGATACCTTCGGACGAGGCCTTTGAACGCTCTGCATTTTAAATCACCTCCTTCGAGGTCAAAGTGTCCAAAAGTTCTTTTTTTTAATCGTCTTAGTAATCATAAACATCCGGTAATCCAATCTGACATATTTATAGTTGGTATAAACAGCTTTTATGCGTAGACTTTCGGTGATCTTGACTTCAGAGGTCTAGAGGTCTGGCGAAGGTTTCGGAAATCGTTGTTTTGGCAGAATAGTTGCCTTTTTGTACATAAGCGGTTGGTAAAAATGCCTTCTTGAGGCACATCTTGTGAAAGCCAACGTAACACATGAGTTTTGACATTGTAGTTTCGTTTTAGTTCTGCTACATGGAGGCTGGTAATTGATGTCCAAGCGCACTCTAGGTATCTTTTACCAACTGTACGGAGAGACATCCTCTTCTGGCAACATTGTGCTGAAGACAGCCACACAGAATGTGCGGGATTTCGGCGGGTCACCTGACTTTAACGCCACACTCGCTCTCGTGGTCACATGGGACCGCGTCAAACGTGGGAGACTCTCAACGGTCGCATCAAGTATTGAAAATGCAAGTACATGTATCATCATCAACATCATCATCTTCAGCCTCAAAATCTAATTTGGGTGCTAGATAAAAAAAAAAAATAAATAAAAAAAATAAACAGAGCATTTCCTCAGGAACCACATTCTTTTGCAAATTCCAACAGCTGAAATGTATAAAAGTAAGCATAGTTTTATACACTTTCGGTGCTGCCCCCACCGCCCCCCTCCCCCCCCCTACTCCCCCCCCCCCCCTTCAAAAAAAAAAAAAAAAAGAAAAAAAAAAAAGAAAAAAAAAAGAAGAAAGAAATGGAAGAAAATAAATCAATGATTTTTTTTCTTCGTTATTCGAATCAGGAACGGTGCAGACGCCCCCCCCCCCCCCCCCCACGTCTGTTTCACTTTTCCGAGTGCCACCAACCCCGTCCCCCATCCCCGTCGAAAACGAACTGATCTGGCCTTAAACGTGTCAGTTGTATGCTTAGTACCAATGCCCTTCTGAGCTCCCCGTTTTTCAGTTATCCTATTTACTTTATTTATCCTGGTTCGTTGGGACCATGAAGTAGGATGTTAAAACCTATTCACTTACCATTCACGCTTCTCTTTCTTCTCGGCGTAGATTCTGTAGTCGTAAATCAAGAAATCGTTAAAAGCTTCTTGCTTGTATTAATTTTGTTTGTTGCATTCGTTTTCACTGTACAGGACGATGGTACAGTAACATTCCAGTTAGTGTTAGTATCAGACGGGAAGTCGTCATACATTCTCATGTATTACGGCAAAATGGAGTGGACAGACCTGGGTCGTTGGACATACGTCATCATGGGATATTCGGACGGCAAGGAAAATAACTATCATCTCAACCTATACTCAAAAACGTCAACAATGTACGGCATCAACCAAATCGAAGGAAATACAGGTGAAAACTCTGTGTGATACCTTTTTCAAAACTCCTCACTAGCACAATCGAAACTCCTAACCAGCACAATCAAAACTCCTCACCAACACAATCAAAACTCCTCACCAGCACAATCGAAACTCACTTGCACAATCAAAACTCCTCACTAGCACAATCGAAACTCCTAACCAGCACAATCAAAACTCCTCACCAACACAATCAAAACTCCTCACCAGCACAACCGAAACTCCTCACTAGCACAATCAAAACTCCTCACTAGCACAATCAAAACTCCTCACTAGCACAGTCAAAACTCCTCACTAGCACAATCAAAACTCCTCACTAGCACAATAAAAACTCCTCACTAGCACACTCAAAACTCCTGACTTGCACAATCAAAACTCCTCACTAGCACTATCAATACTCCTCACTAGCACAATCAAAACTCATTAGCACAATCAAAACTCCTCACTAGCACAATCAAAACTCACCAGCACAATCAAAACTCCTCACTAGCACAATCAAAACTCCTCACTAGCACAATCAAAACTCCTCACTTGCACAATCAAAACTCCTCACTTGCACAATCAAAACTCCTCACTAGCACAATGAAAACTCCTCACTAGCAGAAGCAAAACTCACTAGCACAATCAAAGCTCCTCACTAGCACAAGCAAAAGTCATGACGTGCACAATCAAAACTCCTTACTAGCACAATCAAAACTCCTCACTTGCACAATCAAAACTCCTCACCTGCACAATCAAAACTCCTCACCAGCACAATCAAAACTCCTCACCAGCACATTGAAAACTCCTCACCAGCACAATCAAAACTCCTCACCAGCACAATCAAAACTCCTCACTTGCACATTCAAAACTCCTCACCAGCACACTCAAAACTCCTCACCAGCACACTCAAAACTCCTCACCAGCACAATCAAAACTCCTCACTAGCACAATCAAAACTCCTCACTTGCCCTATCAAAACTCCTCACTTGCCCAATCAAAACTCCTCACTAGCATAATTTAAACTCCTCACCAGCACAATCAAAACTCATTAGCACAATCGAAACTCCTCACAAGCACAATCAAAACTCCCCACTTGCACAATCAAAACTCCCCACTAGCACAATCAAAACTCCTCACCAGCACAATCAACACTCCTCACTAGCACAATCAAAACTCCTCACTTCACAATCAAAACTCCTCACTTGCACAACAGTCTTGCACAGTAAAAACAAAAACAAAGAGACATAATTTGGAGTGGCAACATCTCGGCCATGAAACTGACATTGACAAAACAGAGCAGAAACTGCTACAGTGGTGCAGTTGCGTATACTTGTTCTAAAGGTCCCTTGGTGTTTGAAATAGTAACGCTGCAAACCATTACAATTCTACCACCACCCCCTTCTCTAAATCAATGTAACAACAACAACAACATATAAAAAAATGAAAACATGTTAATCCCGAGAGCAGTTCTCTTGATTTGTTTTAGATAATTTTGTAGGATTTGAAGCATGGTAGTTTCATACACACGTACATATTTCATTTAACTTCAATTGCATGCTCCATTTTCTGTCAGGCTATAAAGGCACCTGGTTCTACAAGGTTGGCGAGGTACTAACCAATCCGGGGTCAGTCTGCGCGAACTGGTTTAACAAGAATAACCAAACAAGAGCCAGTCGTGACAAGGGTTTTGATGAGTTGCCAAGTTGCCCGTGCTCCCGCCGTGACGTACAGAAAAAGGGGTGTTACATGTGGATCTGGAGCCGTACGGACAGTACGAGAAATATCACCTGTTACCGCCTGAACAAAGCTCAAAGTCGCCGAGTCTATCCATTTGGGAAGGTAGGGACACTGCACTGATCCTTATGCTCTGGTGGAAATGTTATCTTCTACATGTCAGCAGAACACCGTTTTAAACTGTTTTGAATATCCTCGTGAAAGTCCGTTAAAATGTTCTACATTTGGTCAGAAGATCAGCATTGCATCTCTGTTTCAAGACAGACCATGCTTGCATTTTTATTTCAAACACTGAATTCAAAATAGACTTATTCTTCCAATTCAATGCATGTCCCAAAGGAGTTGAAAGTTTTGAAAATATCCTCCTTCACCTGTATGTATAGGCCTTTAGGTTATTCTGACAACCTGTGTATGATTGTCGTATACATGTATCTGTAAATATCCGCCGTTTCACAGTCCTCGAAATGTCTAATTGTCTGCCGGTTTTCTTTCTAAGGAGTGCTGCTATTGGGATGACAACCAGAAACTGATAATGGATCCTCCCTACGCGGGGTCCGCGCTGGCTTACAACCCAGACATCTTCGCCCTGAGAGAGCAGTATGAAGTTGAAGACAGACAGGGGCATGATGCATGTTGCCTTAGCACGTCTGATCGTTGCAATTCTTATTACGAACTGAGACCAACAGACAAAGAATGCCGCGCTGTCATTCCATACAGGTTTTGTGAGTAAACCTGTCATAATTTTTCACTTGAATGCATTTTCTTAGCATACACTTTTCACTATGTATTATATATAAAAATACTTTAAACGCAGTCTAATTTAAACTTAAACTCCGGGATAAATAAACAACCCCCACCCCCACTGCAATAAAAGCAACTTGAACTTCCACTGACGAGAGATTCCGCAGCCATGTGACTTTTTCTTTGAAAACTGTGACATATCTTTCCTTACTGAGATGACGCATAATAGATTTGACGTAATCACTTTTACAGCATCCAAAGATCGAATCAATACCTTCTCGGTGTGTTGACAGATAAGTCTGCGAGCATGTGTCATGTTTGCACACACACACACACACACACACACACACACACACACACACACACACACACACACACACACACACACACAAGCTTGCTCAATTTTAAATTTTGTGTTCAGCGTGGTTGTGGGGTGACCCTCATATTACGACCTTGGACGAACGTGAATACATCTTCAATGGACGGGGTGAGTATACACTGGTGACGTTGGATACCCCTGACCTGACCTTCAGCCTGCAAAGTCGTATGGGGCGGCTGCAACTGGAGGATGGGACGCCAGTCAACGCAACAGTGTTTACAGCGTTCGGAGCCGAGGAGAACGACACGAGGGTTTTTGTAGGACTGCATCCCGTCACTAAGGATTGTGAGTTATGTAACAGAAGAATGTTGCTTTGTTTTGTTTTGGTTTGGTTTGGTATGGTTTGGTCTGGATTGGTTTGGGGTTTCTTGTGTTTAGGCTTCACGAATTTTGTTCACCGCGAAATTTGGGTTCAAGGACAGGGCCATGAAGACTTGTAGCAATTTTGTTTCTGCCTGGATTCCAACCTTGGACCTTCCCATCTGTATTCCGACAATCAAGTAGCCGCTTTAACAGCTATTGTAAATGAAAAAAAAGAAAGATACGAAATAAAGCAAAGGTTTTTTCTTCCTGTACGTGCAGACAGCATTTGCTAGAAAAACAAACAAACAAACAAACAAACAAACAAACAAACAAACAAACCCGCAATCTGCTGTTTAGTAAAGAGTGAAACAATATTAATTAATCCCACGTTTTTATACGATTTCAGCTCTGGAGATTTACGCGGACGACATTGACTACAGTCTACGGTTCCAGAATGAGAATGAAGACTTTCTGGTGGACACAGACAACTTCACCATGTTTAGGGACAACGACAGTCTCGTCGTCTTCTTTCCTTCAGGTTACACATAGTTTCACATGTTCAGTTGGCTGATTAGTTTGCACGTCTCATGCCCGTCGATGTGGTAATTTTAAGACGAGACAACCGGTTAAGGCCTTTACAGGTGTGCTAGTACATACATTTGTACAAATGACGTGTACTATGTACGTGAGATATCTATCTATCTATCTATAAAAAAAACCAGACAAACATATATTGAAACAAGTACATCTTTAAAAAACAAACAAACAAACAAACAAACAAACAAACAAACAAACAAACAAAAACCCATACATTGATACACTTATATCTTTCAAGAACATCTCTGAAAAAACATATAGTGTCAATCAGCTTATTTCACATTGATACGTCTTGCAATTATACATTTACCACATGTATTACGTAGATTTATCGGGGAGCCGGGGTGGCCGAATGGTAGAGCGTTGGACTCTCAATGCTCGGGTCGTGAATCCCGCTGGCTGGGGCCAAATATTTGTGCTGGCCTTTTTTCTCGTTGCCCCGTCTTTGATATCACCCTTATGTGGTGGAAAAGGACGTTAAACTCCCAAACACCCACCCAACACCCCCACGTACATTTATCTATCCCCTACACACACACACACACACACACACACACACACACACACACACACACACACACACACACACATATTAACATAATTATGTAAATGGGCACATAGTTTGCATAATACATGAGGTTGCACTATGATGTTGGATTATTGACAACTATATGCTTTACATCACAAGCGTTCTATATTTCATCCAATCCATATTAAATTTATTAAGTTTTCCTGAGATTCCATGATGGTATCTCTCTATGGCATATCGGTGCTTTACAAGGCCAATGAAAACATCTAAATCAGGTAAAGTTTCTTTCAGACGACTCATATAGATATGATATTTTGCCAGCAGGATGAGCAAATCTGAAACTGAGTGTATTAAAACATTCTGCCATCCCCAAAATAACCAGAGTGTCTGTAAGTGCCTGCTCGGGTCGTGAGTTCGATCCCGGCTGGGGCCAAATATTTGTGCTGGCTTTTTCATCGTTGCCCCGTCTTTGATATCACCCTATGTGGTGGAAAAGGACGTTAAACCCCCAAACACCCACTCACCCACCCTGTAAGTGCCGAGCAGTTAACACAATTATCTTTCAGCAGTGTTGTGAACCACGTGAGATATATCTAGAGGGTTGTATCGTCGACCCAGCCTGTCTTGGTTCGATGCACAGTAATGTTCAAGTACTACTATTGTGCAACACGGAATTTATTCAACAGCCCCTGAAGACAATCTTTTAAAAACGTTCATATTAGCGGCTACTCTCTTGATTGTGTCTGATGATAATATTTCTTTTAGTTTATGGAGAATATACTGTGTGTGCAGGCATCAGCATGGCGGTTGCCATGGGAATGAGATCTCTTGTCATATCCGTCTCAATGCCGCTAGAGTTCAGGTCCCTGACGCGGGGGCTGCTGGGAAACTATAATGGCGCGATGGACGATGATTTTGTTTTGCCTAACGGTACAGTCCTCAGTGATGGCATGACTGACAGAGAGATCCACAACCTGTTTGGTCAACAATGTGAGTTCTGTAAAGTGTAAAGATCTCTCTCTCTCTCTCTCTCTCTCTCTCTCTCTCTCTCTCTCTCTCTCTCTTTCTTCTTCTTCTTCTTCTTCTTCGATTTGTTGACGTATGAATTCTATTTTGTTCATGTCGGCGTTTTTCGTACGCGGACTTGTTTTAGTACCCAGTCGATTATGCACACCAGTCCGTCAAAGAGTAGCAGACTGTTGCTGCATTTCTCAGTCTTTGGTCAAAATGGCGTTTGCAGACACTGCTAAATGTTGTGTCGCTTTCTTCCGTTCTGCAGTGGGTAGTTCCATAAACAGCCCAACTGCCTTGATATCCAATCGGTTCTGTCATTTATCACTCTCATGAAATCGATTAGGGGCTGTGACAGAAGCTGACACAGTACTTCGTTACGGCCCGAGGGAGGGGCCAGCAGACCACGCCCACCCAGACTTTGAGCCAATGTTCCTGGACGAGGTGCCAGCGGCTGGCAGACAGACAGCGGAGAGTGTGTGTGGAGCCAGTGACTTGGCTTGTATCTACGACCACATCGTGACGGGCATTGAAACCTTTGCCGTTGCTACAAAGGAAGTCCGAGACCAGGCATTGACAGAAAACGCGCAAATCAGTATGTAATTTACGATTATTTGTCCGAGGGTGCTGGGGCCGCACGCCTACTTGCAAACATGGGAAAGCTTGGGAAAGACCTTATCACGACATTCGTCGCTTGTTCCATTTTACAAAGAAACGAGGGGTGTTTTTTGTGCAGGACTGCTGCTGTTGTTGTTGTTGTTGTTGTTTTGTTTTCCGTTTAGTCGCCCTTGTCTCTAAAACAATTTGTTGCGGCCGGACACAGCTGCTGCTTTCAGTCAGTGATAAAAATCATTTGAAACAAATAAAACGAGATAAAATTAATAACTTAAAAAAAAGGATTCATTGTCTTTCATTTTGTTCAGTATCAAGGCCAGTTTAAAAATCGTAGTTTTGGATTGGTAGGTACAGTCATGTTTGTATTCATTTTTTCCAAAATCTGCTGCACGGCCAAAAATGAACTTCCATTGTCCAGAAAACACGCTGCCCCAGCTAGAAGTCCCAGCAAACGTCAATGTGGTGTCAGGCCAGCCTGCATCGTTCCGAGTGGTGGCCAGGGACCCGGATAATGGTGACGTAGTGACCTACAAACTGGCTGATGACGCTAATGGAGCGCTCAGTGTCAACCCCACTACTGGAGAAGTGACTGCAAATCTGAACGCACAACAACCAGTCGACATTCGGTAAAGAATGCATGAATGAATGAATGAATGAATGGATATCTCACGTTTCATTAAAATGTTTTCATAAAACGAAAACCGGGAATTTTTTTTTTTCTATTTTGACGTTGATTTTTTTCTGGCAGTGTCTATGCAGTGGACTCAAACAGCGGACAGTCGGCAGAGAGGCTGGTACCGGTCATCATGTGTTCAAACTGTAGCGGTCACGGAGAGTGTGACTTCACCAAGGTCAGAGAGACAGTGGGAACACTCGGCTTCCGACACGCTGTGTGTGTCTGTCAGGCTGCCTGGGCAGGGGATGATTGTGAGCTGGACAATGACGCGTGTTTGGACAACCCATGTGATCTGCTGCAGAACTGTACTGATCTTACTCCAGCACAAGAAGCCGTCAGCAACGTCGGCTACACGTGTAGTGACTGTCCTCAGGGTTACAGCATGTCCGCCGATGGGAGCAACCAGTGTCTGGATGTAGATGAATGTCAAGATAACACTCACAACTGTGACATGCAGTGTGATAACACGGCCGGAAGCTTCCAGTGCGCATGTTCGGCGGGTTACCGACTCAACTCTGACGGACACTCGTGTCTTGACGTCAACGAGTGCGCCGAGAAGACGGACAACTGTGAGCAAGTCTGTAGAAACACCGTGGGAGGATTTCAGTGTCTCTGTGAGGAGGGCTTCACTTACGATAGCGTACAGAATATTTGCCGTCAAAATCAAGCCACGGCGGACGCCTGTCAGAACAGTGGATGTTCCCAGGGCTGCAGGGCGGTAACCGACCCCTCCACAAACACGCTTGTCCCTCGGTGTTTCTGTCGCCCTGGATACGGTCTTGACCCGACAGACGAAGTCAGGTGCGTGGATCACGATGAATGTGACGACGGTCTTTGCGCTCAGACTTGCAACAACACAGACGGCGGGTTCTCCTGCTCCTGTTACAGCGGTTACCAGCTGAATGCCGACCAGCGCACGTGCTCCCCGTGTCCCAGTCTGACTTACGGTCCCGAGTGTCGACTGAACTGCTCGTGTAGTGGGCGGGGTTTGGCGTGTCACCACGTCACAGGATGCGTCTGTCAGGCAGGATTCACCGGAAGTGAATGTCAGGATGATGTGGACGAGTGCGCAGAGAACCCGGATGTTTGCGAGGAAGGGATGGTGTGCAGAAACACTAAGGGATCATACACGTGTACTTGTCGCCCGGGTTACAATTTGGATAGCGGCACTGGCATGTGCACAGGTAAATGATTTCTCCGTAGGAGAATGTTTTTGAATAAAATGTATCACAAAAAGAGAAATGTAAGAGAGAGGAGAAACAACACAAAGGACTTAATGATTTTCTTCACCTGCTCTGGTTAAAATGATGAATAAAACGCTTGTTCATAAAAAAACGACGTGAAGCACGCTCGGTCACATAAAAGACCAGAGGCCAGAATTTGTTTGCAAGTGGCGTAACTATAAACCTATACTTTGCCTCGACTTGCACATTCATCACGTTCGAAATGGCCAACATTCCGCAGGACTAGATAGCGTACATGTAAAACGCGGTGTTGTTGTTTTGTTGTTATTTTGCGTTTGCTTTTTTTTGCAAGACGTGGACGAATGCGCCACTGGTACTGTGTGTGGGGAGTTTGAAGACTGCACCAACACTCCCGGGTCATTCTACTGTATCTGTCGTCAAGGATTCCAGTCAGAGAACGGCTTGTGTATAGGTAAGATGAAAAAGTCACACTTGTAGTCGGAAAGTCTGTGTCCTTGCATGCAGTACATGCAGTCCCAGCCACGTACATGTATCTTTAATTTATCCCAATATGAATAAAGGAATGTTCTAGTGGGAAGCACGGTGATAAAGTACGTGACTAAATAACCATGATTTTAGCTCTGCCTGAGTCGCTGTGACACCAGTCAGTGAAATGGCGCCGCATGTCAACATGCTGCACAAGAAGCCAAGTGTTGCCCGCTGCAGCCGCTTGTGTTATAACCTTCACCTTTATCCTAAAATACTACCACGATCACCAAACCAAAATAGCTAAGTGGTTAGTTCTGATATTTTGTATACAATTTTATGTTGCTGTATTTCCATGTGCTCTTTGTCTTCGTTTGCTTCAGATACTGATGAATGTTCTCGAACTGGAGGTGGGTGTCAACAAATCTGTGTCAACGTCGATGGATCTTACAATTGTGAATGTTTCTATGGTTACACACTCAATACGGATAGGTCCACATGCACTCAAGGTGAGTGTCTTCTTGTAGTTTGTGAATTCAAACAAGCACATCTTCAGATTTTTTTCTTCATGATTTTTTTGTTTGTTTATTATTTTGTCTTTGTGTTGGTTTACTTTACAGTGGATGCAAACGCTTTGCATTTATCAGAAACAAAATAATGCGTTAAAACTGTTATTTCCAGAGTTAACTGTGCCGTTTTCATACATGTCAATACAGTTAAAGAAGCGTGTAGCATCGGAAATCCATGTGACCACGGCTGTACCCTGGACGATGATGACAATGAAAGCTGTTTCTGTCACACTGGTTACACGCTACAGACAGACGGACACTCATGTCAAGGTAAAGCACTTTGACAATCCATTATAGTTTTACACTTAAAACTTGATGGCGGACTGGCCTGGTTCCAGCTACTTCAGAGTATCTTTATCAAGCTTGTGTGGCTGGTTGTTTTTTTCACCGCGGTCTCCGCCATTAACCACAATTAACCATGCGAGACTTAAAAAAAGGTAAATGTCAAATGTTACTTCATGAAAATTTCTCCATTTAACATTAAAAAAAAATTCCGATGGTATCACTTTGTGTAATGCTCAGTAAGCTTATATTTCTTCGTTTTATGTTGTTGTTTTTTGTTATTTGTTTTGTTTTCCTGTTTGGTGTTATTGTTTTTATTTATTATCTTGTATTGTTTGTCTTTGTGTATTTTCTTGTTGTGTGTTGGTTTCTTGTACTGGTGTTTTTTTTTTTTGTTTTGTTTTGTTTTCTGGTGGGAGGAGGGGTGTTTTTTTCGGGGAGGGGGGGGGGGCGATGTTTTTTCTTCGTTTGTTTGTTTGTTTTTTGTTGGTTTGCTTTTTGGTTGTGTGTGTGTGTGTTTTTTTTTTTTTTTTTTTTTTGGGGGGGGGGGGGGAGAGAGTCTTGCTTAATTTTGTTTCTCTATGTTCCGCACAGCTTCATTTTGTGACCTAAAATGCACCATTTTGCAGACATCGACGAATGCGAGGAAGGGAGCAATGCCTGTTCCCATACATGTAACAACACAGAGGGAGGCTTTACCTGCTCCTGTCCACGTGGCATGAGGCTCGACAATGATGGGAAGACTTGTCGGGGTGAATACCTTGTGTTGTTATGCCCTGTTATCGCTGAATAATACTGTATTTGTTTATTACATATATTCAGTTAGTTCAGTTATCAAAGTTAATGTGGCGTTCGACGTTTCAAGTTTCAGATATCGTGTGTGTGTGTGTGTGTGTGTGTGTGTGTGTGTGTGTGTGTGTTTTGCTTTTCCTCCTGTGTGGGTGGGGGGAGGGGGTGGGTAGCCGAATAGAGCGTTGGACTTCCAATGTTCGGGTCTTGAGTTCAAATCCCATCTGGGGCCAGATATTTGTGCTGGCCATTTTCTCGTTGCCCAGTCATTGATATCTGCACCCATACATGGCGGAAGCACGTATCACTCCCAAACACCTATCCACCCATTCTTTCCTCCAGCGACATGCACCTTTGCAACTTTGACGTCTGCATCACAAAAGAATTACTTACGAAAGATTTTTTTTTTAATCAAGCATTTTTGGAATGGATAATCGTAGATGTTGTGATGTGGTATTGGCTTTAATGATCGCCGGGTATTACAATTGAGCTTTGTTTAAAAAAAAAAAAAAACAAACCTTTAGGTCGTAGTCAGTGTGTGTGTGTGTGTGTGTGTGTGTGTGTGTGTGTGTGTGTGTGTGGTTCTTGTTGGTAGTGGTGGTGGTGTTTACCGCCGCACTTTACTTACGCCTACCTACCTACCTCTGTCTCTTCGCAGACTGTCCATCTGGAACATATGGTTCCAACTGTTCCAAAGTCTGTGACTGCGGCTCTGGAGCAGAAAGGTGTGACGTCTTGACTGGATGTGTTTGCAAGACTGGCTGGACTGGCGACACGTGTAATAATGACATCAACGAGTGTCTGACCGAGGCTGGCCAGCAGGAGTGTCGGGAGAAGAACGCCGAGTGTTTCAACTTCCGGGGCGGGTACAGGTGTCAGTGTCAAGACGGTTTCACGCAAGATGGGGATGGAAACTGTCGAGGTAAAGAATTATTTGTTTGATGCTGTCTCGCGATTCCAAGTTGATACACCCATGATAGGTGTTGGGAGGATGGGAAGAAATGAGATACATTTTGTCGGCCGAACGGGCAAACCGAAAGACGTGCGTTATTTCAAGGGGAAACATTGATAAAGTGTAGAAGGCAGGTTATCCAAACCGCTCTTTGAGATCGCTTGGTGTCAACATGCGTCGACAATAGCTGTCATAAAACACGATTGAGTCTGCCCATTCTCAGTTGTAGTACATTATTGTGTGCGTGTGTTTCCAGATGTAGACGAGTGTACCGAGTCACCGTGTGGTCAGCAGTGTGAGAATACACAGGGCAGTTATCGCTGTCTTTGTTCTCAGGGATTTTCCGTTGATTCCAAGACTGGAGATTGCAAGGGTCAGAGTCTGATACGCTTCCAGTCACGATGATCGGTCTTTTAGTAGCAGTTATTCCCTATCAAGTTGTGGTATACCGACGAGTATTTTGATCCAAGACGCAAATCAACCCTGAGCTTTAGCGAAGGGTTGATTGCGTCTTGGGTCAAAATACGAGTCGGTATACCACAGCTTGATGGGGTGTAAATGCTTTATCATCCTTTATTTTGGCCAATTTATGGTATATTTTGAACGTTTATCCTAGTTAAAACTGACAGTCGACAGCGGCTGCACATAGCAGACGAACGAGTTTGTACGTCGGCAGAGCACGACGCCGACAGAATGAAGTGCGCCTTTTTATGCGGGCAAGATGGTGTCATTTCACTCGTGAACTCAAATCCATACAAAAACACAAGTTTTAAACTTTGACTAATGACGGAAACAAACATGCTAACGCTTTCAAGGAAATGTAAATTTGAGAGGTGAATGCGAAACCGATCAATGCAAGCACAGCTCAGTCTGTTCACGCTTTGCATGATTAGGGTTCGAGCGGGAGTTTTCCTGTCGCGATTCTTCACGAAATAAGAAGCTTTTTGAGTGTTTATTGTAATATTTTTAGTACATGTACACCAATTAAAGTGTCCCCCAGCAGCTACATTTCATAACTGCATGCATGAATCGTTTGAATCATGCATGCAGTTATGAAATGTAGCTGCTGAATCGTTTGAATCAAGAAGCTTCTGTTCAATCGGAGATCTATCTAGACAACGAATCCGCTGCCATTCTCTGCGCCGGTAGCAGTTGTCACACGCGCACTCACTCGGCACGCTCTCTCACGGAACACCAGCAATGGACACAATATTTACACTTAGATACAGTTTATACACAGAACCCCACCCTTCCCCTTCACACAACTAGGACAACTACACATCACAATAATACACTCTAGCGCACTAGGGAGCGTCCTAAGTAATGAGGCGGTCTAGGGAACCGGCAGCCGCGTAGCACGCACGAGGACACTTGAGGGTGTGGGGTAGTGAGTGACCAGCCTCATAGTTCGTGGACTGTGGTCGTCTCCCGTAGACTGTGGACTGCGGCCGTCTCCCGTAGCAGCCCCGGGGCGCTCAAGCACAGCAGTCCTCCATGGCGGCCGGGTGGTCACGATCCAGGGAACTGTGGCCGACTCCCGTAGCAGTCCCGCGCTCCGCCGTCTGGTCGTTCCCCTTCGAGATGCCTCGAGACAGGGACGCCACCGCAAGAAGAGAAGGGAAAAACAGAAAGAAGGCCTGGATGGCCGGGATCAGTCCGGTGGTCATACATTCACCTCCCCCCCTCGTGCCCAGTGCTAGACTTTTGCCAGTCCCGTAGCCTTACCCCAGGCTAGTACTAGAATTGGAGGTGTATGCAAGTGCATGACAAAGGCAACATAGCCCAACCATTTATCGTAACGCTAACGGGACATACATATACACACACGCAGAGGGACAGGCAGATAGAGAAGGACACACAAACACGTCAAGGTAAACCAACTCGGGCAGGCTTCCCCTTCAACTCGACCCAGCACGACCGGCCCACGCCCCGCCCGCTACACGCACCCAAACGGCGCACTGAATAGGGCCCACCTAGGTAAAAGACACCTACCTGTCCGGCCCTCGAATCCCAGCGTCAGGAAACACCTTGGCGCTGCACCAGACTGACCGAACAGCCTTAAGAATCTGGTCGTCGGAACCAATTCCTCTAGCGTTGAGCTAGCCCGCGACGAGCGGTTCACCCTCGCACGGTCAATGGCGAAAAGGCAAAAGCTTAGGGACGGTGGTCACGCGGTCCGAAGTGCTGACCGAGGCTAGTCGAGCCCGTGCTTAACGGTCTATCCGTGTCACGATATTCACACACACACGTGCACACAATACAACACAATAACGTGGCACAAAGCTCTGCCGCAGCGGATTTATTTACTCCTCGGCTCTATACACCTCACATCACTGGTAGACCCGAAGCGGCTTGTGACAGCAGACGACCGACTCAGTCGATTCAGTTCAGCTTTATGTCACAGGTTTTGGGTTTCCTAGCGTTGAAACTGCTTTTGATTTGAGAGCGCAACGTTTAGTAGGCCAATTCTGCTGCCGTATCCAACTTGAGCAGCGGTATTTCCGTCCGGCTTGCCACGGTCGGCCAAATCAGTAAACAGCATACATGTCGGTGAGACGCCAGCATCGACTGACCTTTTTGAGAACGGCTTTTGATAAGAGACCTGGCTGTACGTCAATGGTGATGAAGCCTATATTTCGGCCTTGACCCCCACGGGCTATCGATGTTTCTCTTTCCCACGCACAACCCCCCACTTCGGTTCCCGAGGAGGGGGTATAGCTTTCATAGTAAAAGACAGGCTCGTGCCAGACCTATCTTTCAAGCGCATCGACTCTTTCAGATCTTTTGAATGCGTAGAAATGAAGCTGTCTGCCAAGCCACTGTCTGCTACAATTGTCTGTGTGTATCGCCCCCCGCCTAGTGACAGAAACAAGCTCCTCCACTCTGACTTTTTTCGGGAATTCCCGGAGCTACTGGCTAGGTACGCTAGCCATCCGTCAGACGTGTCTTTCTTCGGCGACGCGAACCTTCATTTTGACAATCCTCGTGCTTGCTATGTTAAACAGATGAACACTTTGTTGTCCGATCACGGATTTCGTCAGGTGGTGAACGGACCGACGCAACGCTGTGGTCATACGCTTGACTGGGTAGTAGTACGCACTGACGATAGTCTGGTCACTCTCAGGGAAGTGCGGGAATATCCGGGCATATCAGACCACTACGTTCTCGTCTGTCGTTTGGCCATCGCCAGGCCCCCGCCCCCCACTCGGCTAGTGACGTCACGTAAGCTGCGCGCTGTCGACCCTGCTAAGTTCCGGACTGATGTCGGTGCTGTTGTTGCTAGCGCCAGGGACCAGCCTTCCGACTACGTCGATGACCTGGTCGCTTCCTACAACGGCGGCCTTCGCCGGGTACTGGACCGCCACGCTCCATTGGCCACCCGCCGTGTCCGCGACCGCCCTTCTGCCCCCTGGCTCTCTGAGTCTGTGAGAGAGGCCCGGCGAGACAGGAGACGTGCTGAGCGCCGCTGGCGTGAAGGAGAAACTTACTGTGTTTCGCGAGATTTATATTCAAAAGAGAAACTTCACAAAATCGTGTGTTACAGCTGCTAAGAAACAATACTACACCAGCAAGATTGACTCTGCCCCTAGTTGTAGCAGACAGCTGTTCCGCACGACTGGTAGTCTCTTGGGGAAAGTTAAGACTAAACCCCTGCCTACAGACTCTCCACACAGTGAATTGCCTCAGCGTTTCAATGACTACTTTCAGACTAAGATTAGTACTTTGCGCGCTGATCTAGATTCTCGCTCGTCCGCTCCCCCCTCTTTTGCAGCGTATTATGGACCCTTGTTCTCTGACTTCTCCCTCGTTACCGAAAAGGAAGTCTGTGATTTGATTGTACAGTCCACAGCAAAATCATGCATATTAGACCCTATCCCCACCGACCTGGTGAAGCAGTGCACCACTGAACTTGCTCCTCTGATTACAAGTATCATTAATACATCTCTTATCTCAGGTACTGTTCCCACTAATTTCAAGCAGGCAGTAGTCTTTCCGCTTTTGAAAAAGGTGGGCTTAGACTGCAATATACTGAAGAACTATCGGCCTGTGTCAAACCTACCATTTGTTTCAAAACTCTTAGAGAAAATTGTGCTGAAACAGCTCCACAAGCACCTGTCTGAAAATGATTTGCTTGAGAAAAACCAGTCTGCCTACCGGAGTGGTCACAGCGTCGAGACCGCAGTGCTCAGCGTCCTTGGGGATCTGTTGATGAAGGCCGACGAGAAGCTCGTTTCCCTCGTCGCCCTGCTGGACCTGAGCGCCGCGTTCGACACGCTTGACCACTCCATCCTGCTCAAAAGACTCGAGATCTCTTTTGGTCTTCGCGGCACGGTACTCCGATGGTTTGAGTCATACTTGCGCGATCGGTACCAGTCCGTCGTTGTTGACGGCAACATTTCATCCCCCAGCCTTCTCAGATACGGGGTTCCCCAGGGGTCGGTCTTAGGCCCTGTGTTGTTCACTCTGTATTCCCAGCCTCTGTCTGATATTCTGCTTCACCATCAGTGTTTGTATCACAAATACGCTGACGACACCGAGTTGTCTCTGTCCGCCACCCCTGCGAATTTTGGTTCGTTGCAGTTGACTCTTGACGCATGCATCACAGACGTTCTAGCCTGGACGAATAGCAACAAGCTCGTGTTAAACGCAGACAAAACAGAAGTTATGGTTACTGGGACTCCGTCCCGAGTTTCGCAGGTTCGAGTTGGCTCCACGTCGATCGCTGGTTCATCCGTTACTCTCAACTACTCTGTCAAGTATCTAGGCATCAGAATCGACCAAACACTGTCCATGGATGATCATATTGGTTCAGTGTGCCGCGCGGCCTTCTTTGCTCTCAGGCAGATTGCCTCTATCAGGCCACTTCTAACAGCTGATTCCACCGCCATGCTAGTCAATGCCTTCATTACATCACGGCTTGACTTCTGTAACTCGGCTCTCGCTGGTTTACCCGCTGACCAGATCAATCGGCTCCAACGCGTTCAGAACAGTGCAGCGCGTCTTATCCTTCGGAAGCGCAAGCGCGACCATGTCACACCCCTGTTAAGGGAATTGCACTGGCTGCCCGTTGTGTACCGCATCAAGTACAAAATTGCAACACTGTCCTTCCGTCATTTTGAGCAGTCCCTTCCTCAGTATCTTTCCGACAAACTTACCACGTATGAACCTTCTCGTACTCTCCGCTCCTCATCGGAAAAGCTCCTGAAGGTTCCCAAGTTTAATCTCAAAACCTTCGGTGAGCGCTCTTTCAGTTTCTGTGCCCCCCAGGTATGGAATTCTCTGCCTCCCTCCCTTAGGAACGCCCAGACCCTCCCACAGTTTAAATCAAAACTAAAGACTTATCTTTTCAAGACAGCATATGATCTGTAGTATCATCTACCCCCCCCCCCCCCCTTCCGCACACGTAATTAGTGTTTCATGTATGCGTGAGAATGTGTGTGTGTAGCGCACTGAGTGCTCTGTGAGCAGACTACTAGCGCTATATAAGAGCTATTATTATTATTATAAGTGTTGGTTAAAACTGTCCGAAATTTGAGTAAGGAGTGCTTTGACTATCCATTATAGATTTACACTTAAAACTGGATGGCGGACTGGCCTGTTTCCAGCTACTTCAGAGTATCGTGATCAAGATTGTGTGGCTGGTTGTTTTTTGACCACGGTCTCCGCCACAATTAACCATTCGAGACTTAAAAAAAAATTGTAAATGTCAAATATTACTTCATGAAAAATTCTCTATTTAACATTTAAAAAAAATCCGATTGTATCACTTTGTGTAATGCTCATTATATTTCTTCGTTTCATTTTTTGTTGTTTCGTTTTCCTTTTGGTGTTATTGTTTTTATTTATTATCTTGTATTGTTTGTCTTTGTGTATTTTCTTGTTATTGTGTGTTGGTTTCTTGTACTGGTATTTTGGGGTTTTTTGTTTTCTGGTGGGGGAGGGGTGTTTTTTACGGGGGGGGGGGGGGGGGGGGAGCGGTGTTTTTGTTTGTTTGTTTGGTTGGTTGGTTTGCTTTTTTATTTTTGTTGTTGTTGTTTTTCCTTTTTTTTTTTTTTTTTCTTTTTTTTTTTGGGGGGGGGGGGGGAGAGTCTTGCTTAATTTTGTTTCTCTATGTTCCGCACAGCTTCATTTTGTGACCTAAAATGCACCATTTTGCAGACATCGACGAATGCGAGGAAGGGAGCAATGCCTGTTCCCATACATGTAACAACACAGAGGGAGGCTTTACCTGCTCCTGTCCACGTGGCATGATGCTCGACAATGATGGGAAGACTTGTCGGGGTGAATACCTTGTGTTGTTATGCCCTGTTATCGCTGAATAATACTGTATTTGTTTATTACTGTAGCCGAGTGGTTTGGACCCTCTCGCCCACTACCCTAGGTTCTCCGGCCAGCTGTGTGCCGCCGGCTTTGTTCGCCTGTAGGCTACCGCACGCGTGCAGCGTTGCGGATCCACGATAGCCACGTGTCAGTTAGTTGTGTTTGTTTGTGTCCATTTAGTGCAAAATATCTCGGCAGTCAATTAGCCTAAAGTTATCGTTTAAACTATAGTAGTTTCGGAAGAGTTTGTACTTTTTAGTTATGTTTTGTTTTTAGCGCTGTTTTGTTGTTTAAAAGGTGTATTTCGCCATTTTCATCCCTTTTCAAACGCGTGGTCCCTGTCTTTACGCTCGTAAATCGGCGATAGGAAATTCTTTGTACATTGATAATGTTCCCAACTTATGCCATCTTAGAGTACTTTTCACGCTCTTTTCAATGCAGCTTGTTTGAATGCTGTTGTATTACGCCCGCTATTGATAGTTTTCTGTATGTAAACAAACACAGATTCTATGGAGTGATTTAGATAAATATTACGCCTTTAAACGCCAGAGAGTCACTTTTTCTTAAAAGGGCGATAACTCGCAAATCATGTGTGCAATCCTACCTGGATCGGGCCTTCTATTCAACGATCTTGATTCATTCAGAAACCCCACACTTGAAATCGATCGGTTGAGTAGTTTCGGAGATACAGGCACCTGAACTGGGTTCACATGCAATGTCAACTCAGGTTCGGTTTACATGAAAACCATAAGAGCGACCATTTTCTAGTAGTGACTCAGTGACTAGTAGTGTTCAGAGTCCGTATTCAAGGTATCTACTGCCAAAAAATTGAGTGATATAAATAAATATTACGCCTGTAAACGCCAGACAACCAACTTGTCTCAAAAGGGCGATAACTCCCAAATCACTTAAGCAATCATCACACGCTCGGTTGCTCTAATCTAACAGTTTGATATATTTGGATACCCCAGATTTGAAGCTATTCGGCAGAGTATTTTCGGAGAAACAGGCCTGGACACAATTCACACACACAGCCGCACATACACACAGACGGCACTCACTGAGGAGGAGAAGTGCGTTCGGCGCACCATACACGTCAGCATCGGAGACGCACGCTTCTTACGTCATTGTCAGATCGTCTCTGCGGGAGATCGGCAGTGACGTGCGTTTGTACCACCGATACTTGCCTATGAACGTGGAAATTTTAACCCGTCATATGATGCTGTTTCCATTACTATGGACACAACATAAAAACGATAACTTCTTTTTGTTAAAAGAACATGACTTTTCTCACTGTCTTTTCTGACAAAAGCTGAATCTAAATATCATTCATTTGCAATCGACATTGTGTACCCCTGCCGAAGATAGACTCATTGCATTTTCTTTTCGCTTGCCCTCTTCGAATCGGATTTTCCCGGGCGAGTCCACTTTAAAGACGACGGGGAAAGAGTGTGCAAAGCTCTGACGTCAGTAGCACAGTAAAACATTTTCTGACGCAATCAATGTTCCCCGTGCAAAAGTAGATCAGTCTTTTGACAGAAGGGCTCCGGGCTGATTCTATTTGCTGGAATTACAAAATTTGCCCAACCTTTCCAGTTTGGCACCCGACGGATATCTGAAGAGACGTGATAGATCTTCCCAAATCTGCAAAACAAAAAATAAAATAAAATAAAATAAAATAAAATAAAATAAAAAATCTCATATATGATTCAAAGCAGGGTGGTGCATGACCGTAAGAAGGACTGTCGCTCTGACTATTACGAAAGATTTTTTATCAAGCATTTTTGGAATGGATAATCGTAGATGTTGTGATGTGGTATATGTCTTTAATGATCGCCTGGTATTACAATTGAGCTTTGTTTTAAAAAACAAACAAAAAAACCCCCAAAAACTTTAGGTCTTAGTCTGTGTGTGTGTGTGTGTGTGCGTGTGCGTGTGTGTGTGTGTGTGTGTTGGTGGTGGTGGTGGTGTTTACCGCCGCACTTTACTTACGCCTACCTACCTACCTCTGTCTCTTCATATGGTTCCAACTGTTCCAAAGTCTGTGACTGCGGCTCTGGAGCAGAAAGGTGTGACGTCGTGACTGGATGTGTTTGCCAGACTGGTTGGACTGGCGCGACGTGTACTGATGATATCAACGAGTGTCAGACCGAGGCTGGCCAGCAGGAGTGTCGGGAGAAGAACGCCGAGTGTTTCAACTTCCGGGGCGGGTACAGGTGTCAGTGTCAAGACGGTTTCACGCAAGATGGGGATGGAAACTGTCGAGGTAAAGAATTATTTGTTTGATGCTGTCTCGCGATTCCAAGTTGATACACCCATGATAGGTGTTGGGAGGATGGGAAGAAATGAGATACATTTTGTCGGCCGAACGGGCAAACCGAAAGACGTGCGTTATTTCAAGGGGAAACATTGATAAAGTGTAGAAGGCAGGTTATCCAAACCGCTCTTTGAGATCGCTTGGTGTCAACATGCGTCGACAATAGCTGTCATAAAACACGATTGAGTCTGCCCATTCTCAGTTGTAGTACATTATTGTGTGCGTGTGTTTCCAGATGTAGACGAGTGTACCGAGTCACCGTGTGGTCAGCAGTGTGAGAATACACAGGGCAGTTATCGCTGTCTTTGTTCTCAGGGATTTTCCGTTGATTCCAAGACTGGAGATTGCAAGGGTCAGAGTCTGATACGCTTCCAGTCACGATGATCGGTCTTTTAGTAGCAGTTATTCCCCATCAAGCTGTGGTATACCAACGAGTATTTTGATCCAAGACGCAAATCAACCTTGAGCTTTAGGGAAGGGTTGATTGCATCTTGGATCAAAATACGAGTCGGTATACCACAGCTTGATGGGGTGTAAATGCTTTATAATCCTGTTTTTGGCCAATTTATGGTATATTTATCCAAGTCAAAACTGACAGTCGACAGCGGCTGCACATAGCAGACGAACGAGTTTGTACGTCGGCAGAGCACGA
>JACVVK020000268.1:800000-837500 GCA_018292915.2 Batillaria attramentaria
CTCCAGGTATCCGACACAGACAGTGTCTATCGTCATGGACAACGTGAGATGTACGGGAAATGAAGACAGCCTGTACAACTGCCAGCACATCACCAACCATAACTGTGGGCATTCTGAGGACGTGGCTTTACGCTGCTTCAGTTCAGGTTAGGCTGGTAAAATTATCGACAAAGATGATGACGGTGTTGACGGTGATAAATACTGACAGAGTTTGTATCCACAAAGGAAGCGTTAATGTTTCTAGGTAGTAACGACCCCCTGCTTCAATTCATGAACACTGAACTCAATGGCCGAAAGGTAAGTATTTTGATGAAATCGTATCTGGTCGATATGTATGGTACACTTAAGCAAAGGCTATAATTAACAGTCACACACACACACACACACACACACACACACACACACACACACACACACACACACACACACACACACACACACACACACAAGAACAACAACAGCAACACGATGACATCTGCTGTAGTGTGTACAAACTTTTACCCCTCCAGTACGACTTGTTGGCGGCAACTCACAGTATGATGGAGTTCTGCAAGTGTACTCCAATGGAACATGGGGCACTGTGTGTGATGATGCGTGGACATCAAGGGAGTCTGAAACTGCCTGCAGTATACTGTTTGGATCCGGGTAACATGTTTCTTTCTTTCTTTCTTTCTTTCTTTCTTTCTTTGCTCCAGGGAGCCGAGATAGCTGAATGGTAGAGGGCTGGACTCTCAATGCTCGGGTCGTGAGTTCTAATCCCGGCTGATGCCGAATATTTGTACTGGCTTTTTCCCCGTTGCCCCATATTTGATATCACCTGTGCGTGGTGGAAAAGGACGTTAAACTCCCAAACACCCACAGCCCACCCTTCTCTTTTGCTCCATGTGTGTGTGTGTGTGTGTGTGTGTGTGTGTGTGTGTGTGTGTGTGTGTGTGTGTGTGTGTGTGTGTGTTATTTTGTGACAGTAAGTTGACGGTGAGTTGCAATTTATTTCCAGAATTATTGTGTTCGCTGATACTGTTTCTGTGAAAGGAACTTCTTTTGTCTTTCTTCTTTTTATGCACTGTGTGTGTGTGTGTGTGTGTGTGTGTGTGTGTGTGTGTGTGTGTGTGTGTGTGTGTTTTACGCTTTGTTTTTTTGTTTTTCTTCTTGATGTCCGAAGTTGTCATTTAGTTTTCTTTTGTTCTGTCATAGTGTCTTTGTACTGGCTTTTGTGAGTGTGTGTGCTTTAAACACGGTTTTAGGGACTTGCCGTTCAAGTTTTACTTAAGCGCACGGTTACACGACTGCCAGTCTGCATGTTGCCGTACTCGGCTGCCTGCTGGTGGGCAGCGGTTTTGGCGCACACGCAGCCTGCGGCGTTGCAAGGTTTGGGCAGTGATTGGTCAGTTGGCTGTACTTGCTGCCTGTGGCTAGCTGGCTGCCAGGAAAAATAGAACAGCTTTCTACTCCCGCGCCAGCACCGGCAAGGGGGATTTGCCAGCTGGCCGCCAGCGATTTACTTAGGGTTTTTTTTTGCGTTTCCAGCCCCGCATGTACCGATCCTGGCAACATGTAGCTGCGGCCCTTAGCCAACGTCAACGCCGAGTTTAATTTGAATGAAGAACGTAAAACATATTCCACGTGAAAAAGGAACGAAACTACTAACAGTACAACACACAAATGGAATACATGTGCGAGATGGTGAAAACTTTATCCAAACCAAAGCATCCAAAAATACGCATAAACCATGGCACGTTCAAATTGTTCAACGGAATTTTATCACAGTTTTGCCTTCTACAACATTCCAGTAGTAAGAACAGAGTCTATTTTACAGGTTTAATGCTGAATTCCGGAGAGCCAGCCAATATCCAACACAGACAGCGCCAATCGTGATGGACGGACGTGAGATGTGCTGGGAGAGAGAGCAACCTCTTGGATTGTCAGCACATCACCAGTCACAACTGTCGCCATGCGGAGGATGTTGCCCTCAGATGCTCCAGACCAGGTGATGAAAACGATATCCATAGCTACAGCATCAGCTATGACTTCATTCAGCATAAATTTAGGATTGCTTGCGATAGTAACTCCACCTGCCTGGATCCTGTGGTGACATGTGCACCGTGTGGACCGAATGATTTTATATTTAGGGGTAATGTTGCTTGGAATTAGATGTACTTTACTTTGAAAGCACTTTCAACGCGTTGCTAAGGAAACCTGACAGCAGACATGCTGGCAACTCGTACGACTATAAGAGAGTCTCAGAGTTAAAACATCAGTTGAAACATCTTGTTTTGCGTATTAAACAATTGTACGTCTATCCTAAAACACTGTTGACGCAGGCACGACACCCACTCCCCCAGCACGACTTGTGGACGGAACTTCAAAGTACGATGGAGTCCTGCAAGTTTACAGAAGTGGCAACTGGGGCACTGTGTGTGACGACTCGTGGTTTCCCTTGGACACAGAAACAGCTTGCAGAATCCTGTTTGGACCAGAGTGGGTGACTTTCCTGAACTGTTGATGTTGCTGCTGTTGTTTTTGCTGATTTTGTTATTGTTATTGTAACTGTTTTGTCACTGGTGTTGTTTGATTTATTTTAGAATCCTACAAAAGGCTTGTTGATTACTGTTTAACCTGAGTGTTGTGTATTTAACGTGTGTGTGTGTGTGTGTGTGTGTGTGTGTGTGTGTGTGTTGTGTGTGTGTGTTGTTCGTATTGTCGTTGTTAGTATTGCTGGTGGTAGTAGTGGCTCAGGTGGTCAGCCATTGCTGTCGATAGGTTGTAAGGTTCAAATCCACAAAGAGCCAAAACTAACCGCTTGGTCGACTGAATCACCCTTGAAGAAGATGTTCAACACCCAATCACTCTTGATTTCTCTCGTACAATGCTGCATGTTTGACTTTCCTTTGATTGGCCTCGGCTGATGACCCAAACTTTCCTCCACACAGATTTGTCGGCGAACGTGTACGTGCTTCCCAGTACAGAAGCCAGACTGTTCCAATCCTGATGGACGATGTGACGTGTACTGGAAGGGAGAGCAGCCTGTTGGACTGTAGCTACACCACCAACCACAACTGTGGTCATAACGAGGATGTGGCCCTGATGTGCTCTGCTACACCAGGTAATGAAGATGCTGTATCTGACAAGCTCTCGGCGAAGATTGCTATTGGTAGAGCATTTGGAAGCTTGCACGTTGACCAAAGTTCTCTTTTCCTTTTGCCGTTATGTCAAAAGTCGGGCGGAGAAGGGGTTAGCTATCGTTGGTCACAAAATAATGTGCAAAGTTTAGTACTTGAAATATCGGCCTCCTCAGGGTAGAGGTGTGTGTGTGTGTGTGTGTGTGTGTGTGTGTGTGTGTGTGTGTGTGTGTGTGTGTGTGTGTGTGTGTGTTCTTGTTGTTGTTGTTGGTGCGTGCTGGATTCACAGCGCTTTGAGCCAAGTTAAAAAAAATGATAAATTAAAGCGCTTACACGCAATAATAATAATAATAATTATTATTATTATTACACTCGGTACGCACGCTCAAATGGTACAATGTCAATTTTTCTGATCATTTGCCTCTCTAGCACGTCTAGTGAACGGCAGCACACAGTATGATGGAGTCCTGCAAGTGTACTCCGGAGGTACCTGGGGCACTGTGTGTGATGACTCGTGGACATCCCGCGAATCTGCAACCGCTTGCAAAATCATGTTTGGATCAGAGTCTGTTTTCATTTCCTTTCATTTTATTAATGGTTTTAAGAACTTAGATAATGATTGTATTGTTGTTGTTGTTGTTGTTCAGTAAATTTGTTAAATGGTTTTAAGAACGCTGTTTTTTTTTTTGTTTGTTTTTTTTAAGACACAATATGTCGTAGAGTTTGTTGTTGTTGTTCACTAAATTTGTTAAATGGTTTTTGGAAATTTTTTTTGCGAATGTAATGTGTCCACGACGTAGAGTGTGTTGTTGTTGTTCCACCGGCTACAGTTGAGGTAAAATTCGAGATTATTAGCGGGCGACTATGCTGCCGGCTACTGCGTTTTGGCTGAACGCAAACCTGGCTTTGTGTGCGTGTGTGTTAGTGGTGTGATGCTAGACAAAGCCGAAACAGCCCAGAGCGATCCGTGAGCTTAAAAATCGTAGCAGTAGGGTCTTTCGTTTCTTTTTCACAGTAACATACGGTGCATTATTCATCCCAACACGCCGGACGGCAACTGTTTCTATGTGGCTGTATTGTGTTTTAGTTTTAGTGTTGGCGAACTCAAAGGGGCCGGTCTGTATCCAACCCAGTCAGTGCCGATCCTAATGGATGACGTGACGTGTGCTGGAAATGAGCAGAACCTGCTGGTAGTGCCAGCACACGAAGAGCCACAACTGCGGTCACAGCGAAGATGTAGCGCTTAGATGCAGTACGTTTCTATCGATGATGATGATGATGATGATGATGATGATGATGGTATCTTCCCTGAAAGTGTCATAGGCTCTTAAGTTTGTGTTCGGAAAATAGAGACACTTATCGCATAGTTATTTGACGAGTATTGTTATATATAAGTGTTCAGTTGTGGATATAAAGACATTACATTGTCACAGTTTATGTTTATCAGTGCTTCATTATCATCGAAGAGAAGTGTTTTCAGCCAATAAAAACAAAGAAGTTTGCACCCCCTCCCCCCCCTGCCCCCCCTCCCCCCCCCCCCCAAAAAAACAATTGACAAAAACGAAATATACTGTCTATAATTTTGATATATCTTCATTTTTTCCCAGCATGCGGAACTAGGTCATTACGCGCAGTCAGTGGTGTAACAGGCCGGATGCAGTCACCAGGGTATCCCGGAAATTACGTCAACAACCTGGACTGCGTTTTTTCTCATCACTGCCAGTCCTGGTTACGTCGTCAGTTTCCGCATCACTCAAATGAGTCTGGAACTGAGCCATGACTACATTGAGGTGCAGTAACTGTTTTTTTACGGCACTGCTTCATGCAATGTCTTTTTGTTTTCTGGACCTCAAAATGCAAAATCTGTTATACATCATAATAGTCTGTGTACCAGGATTGTGCCAGACCGGCTTAAGTCTCGGTACGTCGGTAATGTGCAGGTGTGTTTGGACAGAAAACGTGTGCAAGGATCAGTATAAATGACTAGCTGTCTACTACGTGCACACGCCATTAAATCCACTCGCCATTTTGAACAGAATCGATTGGCTTGTTTCACGAGGATTGACCTTGGCGTCCTATGGTGGGATTTGTCTCAGATCACAAGCTAAATGTGCCAAGTGTGTGTGTGTGTGTGTGTGTGTGTGTGTGTGTGTGTGTGTGTGTGTGTGTGTGTGTGTGTGTGTGTGTGTATTTCCCTATTTAGATAAGAGATGGATCTCTGTTCGACGTCTCGTGTTCTACAAAGACTTACTGGTGGAACAGCGACCGTTATCGAATCCACTCAGAGAAACCATGCGGATTCTGTTCCATACTGATGGCAGTGTCGTGAGGGATGGTTTCCAGGCAACCTACACTGCAGGTAAGTTTAACTCAATACGTACCAAGTGCCAGGTCCCCCAACCCAAGCCAAAATCTTAAACCCATGCATAGGAGACTAGGAGCTCGGTAAACAAAACTATTTTCTGTTCCACAAACACCCTTAAAATGATCTTACAAAAACATGCAGGCTACCTACATGGGCGATTAAAACAATCTTAGCGTCCCTCGAATATATTAATAAATTTAATTTAAAAAAAAAACGAAGCGAATATACGTGACTGACTAGAACAAAGACAAAACAGGGATTATATGGAACGGATGAGCCGACACCCCATCCCGAACACGAAACGGCCCGAGAGAAACGGTCCCTTCAAAGAGACGGAATGTACCCAACCAATTCCGTACTCATGAGCACCACTTCAGCGAAGAGAGAAGTGCCAAGACCCTGACATTTCCCCGAACAAACTGTTACCCATGACTGCGCAGGAACAACGGGACACTAATCCCCCTGCCCCCCCCCCCCCCCCCCCCCCCCCCACACCGAACACACACACACACACACACACACACACACGATAGCGATTACACTCGAAACTGTAAACGAGGGAAGATACACACCGAGTACATGTCCTTATTCCGTATTACTAAGAAATGGACAATCGCATGTACTTCAAACAAGTGAATAGGTTGGATCCCTGATGAGGCTGGACCTTTAGCTGAATAGCTATAAATACGACCGAAACGCCTTGAATGATCATGAATGTCTTAAAAATAGGGGGGGGGGGGGGGAAAGGCAAGTATACACGCGACTTCGGGCATAAAACACTGAAGAGTACAGGGAAAGAGATCTGTCAACTAGACAATACTACATGGAAGGCGTCGGATCCACAGGAATAAGGACGTATATCTGACTGGGATAAGCTCAGATACGCCATTACTCATACAAGAAAAGGGACAGACCAAGTTAATCTATTTTCCTCAAACTCTTCAGTTCCAGTATGCGGGCAGAGATCTTTTCGGGCAACTCCTGGTGTCCAAAGCAGCATCCAATCGCCAGGCTTCCCGGGGCCCCACGCTAACAACCTGGACTGTGTGTTCCTCATCACGGCCACTGTGGGCAATGTGGTCTCGCTCCGCATCACATACTTAGACCTGGAGATGAACTATGATTACATTGAGGTTAGCACTGTGTGTGTGTGCGTGCGTGCGTGCGTATGTGCGTGCGTGCGTGCGTGCGTGCGTGCGTGCGTGCGTGCGTGTGTGTGTGTGTGTGTGTGTGTGTGTGTGTGTGTGTGTGTGTGTGTGTGTGTATGTGTGTGTGTGTGTGTGATTTGGGCCGACCGTCGGAGGGTCTTTCCGCGTATTCCGGCTTCCCATTCCTCTGCTTTTGGAATGTTTATCCAACAAAACTTATTTTAAAAATCCCAATTCCGTGATTGGCAGACCATAAAATGTGCCTGTGAGCGATTGTGTAAAATTCACATGAGCGTACTTATTGGTTTTACATCACGTGACTGAAATTTGTTCCTGTTTCTGTGAGCGATTGTGTAAAATTTACGTGAGCGTGCTTGAGCTTATTGGTGCTTATTTCGCGGTGCTTTGAGCCCGACTGTTGGGGCAACATGATGATGGTGGTGATGACGACGACGAAGACGATGATGATGTTGATGTTGTTGATGATGATGATGATGATGATGATTAGATCAGAGACGGGTCGTCTTCAACGTCGCCCTTGTTACGGAAGCTGTCCAGTGGAACAACGCCGCTTGTCGTGAATTCAACCCAGACAAGTATGCGGATTTTGTTCCATACTGACGGCAGTGTTGTGAACAGTGGTTTCCGAGCGTACTTCACTGCAGGTGGGTCGAATTATCCTCTAAACATTTTATGCAAGCTAGCCTAGGTTGTTGTTGTTGTTGTTGTTTTTGCTGTTGTTAAATTGTTGTGTTTTTGTTGTTGTTTTTGTTTTGTTGTTGTTGTTGTTGTGTTTGTTGGTCGAGCGAATCAAACTTATGCGGTGTAATGATCTCTCATTTGTCAGTTGCACCGGCAGCACCCCCTTCTTCCTCAGCTCTAAGACTCGTTGGTGGCAGCACACGCTTTGACGGAGTCCTAAACGTGTACATTAGCGGAACGTGGGGCACTGTGTGTGATGACTTGTGGGCACAGACCGAGTCCCGCATTGCTTGCAGAACGCTGTTTGGATCAGGGTTAGCCCATTGACTCTCTCATTTGAATGAATGAATGAATGAATGAATGAATCTATTATTTATTTATTTATCGCGTTTGACATCCAGCCTGTTCATAAGGGGAACATCCGAAGATGATTTCGGTTTTTTAAACACCGAAATGAGACATGTGTATACATCAGTGAGGGAAAATAAATAACAGTGTACTGTGCCCCCCCCCCCCCCCCCCCCCCCCCCACCCCCCCCCCCCCCCCCCCCCCCCCCAAAAAAAAATAAATAAATAAATAAATAAAATAAAATAAAAAAATAAAATAAAATAAAATAAAATAATAAAATAATAAAATAAAAAAAATTGCCGCCATTCGTGCCTTCAAACCGCAGCTGGTAGTATTACATGTACAGTGTTACCAGCGACAAGATTCTAACAAAGATTGCCTCAAGCAGAGAGCATGGCGTAGCCATATTTATTACAAGTGCTTTGTTTTGTATTACCCCCACACCACCCCACCACCCCGCGGCCCTAAACCGCATAATAATAATAATAATAATAATAAGCGCATTAATATAGTCTCTTTATCCTAAATATTTGGCTCAAACTCAAAGCGCCGCGAGTTAAACCCAACACGCACGCTTACGTGAATCACACACATTCTCTAACACATTGGACATGAACACTTTACAATCACGTGGTGCGGAGGGCCAGCTCAGCAGTTTAAGTTTCGGAATTCTAGAATTGCATTTATTTTTTTTTAATTTTGTGGGCTGAACATTTCCGAAGCAGACTAACGGTGTGTTTCATTAGTGGAGTGTTGTCAGCTTGGGAGTAACTTGAGTATGGCGTGTGGAGTATGTCTGGTGTAGACTAGAGGGAGTACATGCAGCTTTAAAGCTAAAAGTGCCCCAGGGTATACGAATTAAGCTGGCAGTGGGAAGTAAATCCCGCGTGTGACATCGGCGAAATGATCACTGCTGTATAGTTTTGGCGATATCGTACTCGGAGCGCCTTGAACATCCAGACAACACGTACATCACGTGACCGGCGTCGTTTAGTTCATTAACATACGACAGTACAAGACAAAAAATATGTAACTATATGTTGTAATACATATGATTTTATATTTATATCATAAACATGAAAAGTACACTAGGCCAAAACACGCCAATATATTGTTGTGTTGTTTCTTGTTACAATCTAGAAAAAATGTCTATATTATAAATAATTATTCCGATACTTCCCCTTGTGCGTGCGCGCAGTGTGTGTGTGTGTGTGTGTGTGTGTGTGTGTGTGTGTGTGTGTGCGTTTGTGCGTGCGTTTGTGCGTGCGTGCGTGCGTTTGTGTGTGTGTGTGTGTGTGTGTGTGTGTGTGTGTGTGTGTGTGTGTGTGTGTGTGTGTGTGTGTGTGTGTGTGTGTGAGTGAGTGCGTGTGGGCGCGCGCGCATTCTCCATTCTTCTTCTAAATCGTATCATTTCCAACTAAATTGATTGTATCACAGGTTCGACGGGCAGCTGCGGCAGGCCAGCCAGTACCCGACACAGTCCAGCAGAATCCTGATGGACAATGTGGCGTGTACCGGCACAGAGAATCGACTGTTGGATTGTATATACTCCAGCACCCACAACTGTAACCACAACGAGGATGTTGCGCTTATGTGTTACGTTACCGGCGCAGGTGAGTCTGACGCCGACAGAAACGACAACAATGAGTTGAAAGGCATTTATATACGATGGTGATGATGCACCGTTCTAGCCCATTTTGCCGATTACTAATCGAACTTTAAACATTCACAGTTTTAGTTTACATTCATTTACATTTACATTTACACCTACATTTACCCTATATCGGTCTTTGCCAGTGTGCGTATCCCGGGAGACCTGTCTCATCCTCTGCATAGTGCGTTTTGTACGACATCTAGAGTCTGACACACTGCAGTTCCAAGGTTTCAAACCACGTAATGTTTGGTGATATAAGAATGAGAAATACCCCCAACTGTTCAGCTCAAGTCAGGACGAGCTGCTCTTCGATATGCTCTGGCATCATACTAGACGGTGACCATTAGGAAGCCTAGGAGTCAATGCGTTCAGTTACTTTTCTGGTGGAGACAGGACGTTAGATTCACCGCTTTGCCTTTGTAAAGACACGGAACACTAATCAGTTGAAAGGGGTGATTGAGTGAGTGTTTAAGGCTTAAAGCCGCGCCAGCCAAAAGATGAATTCGCGGCTGCAGTTGAGATGAAAGCCGAAAAATGAACCTCTAGATGTCGCAGTGTCGAGAGCTTACACAAACACAGTTCTCTCCCCTGCAGCATCCACAGATCCAAAAAATTACAAAAAGCGCTCAAAGACAGAGACAAAAAAAACATTTAAAGCCCCTTTATATCCTAGTCTGCACTACGGCGTTCACGTTTTTTTTTTTTTTTTCGTATTTTACTACGCATTTCACTCTCCCAACCTCAGTTAACGTGTTCACTTCCCATTCTGCAACAGACTGTGACTTTGAGGGACCTTGCCCCTTCGAGGACATCAGCCAGGGAGGTTTCTCCTGGAGACGTAAGAGAGGAAACACACCGTCCACGTCTACTGGGCCATCCGGGGATCACACCACTGGATCTGGTAAGCTTTGACTCTGGTGTGATCCTGCACGCAGTCTAATTTCAGTGTGTAAAAAGTTAATTGGTGCGTACCAATACCATGGAGTCAGTGACGTAAGAAACGGGGTCGAGACACCAGTGTGTGTGTGTGTGTGTGTGTGTGTGTGTGTGTGTGTGTGTGTGTGTGAGAGAGAGAGAGAGCAGGGGGGGGGGGTGCAATGTATCATGATCACGTGTCAATGTGTCAATTTGTCTTTCTTTGGTGTGTTGTTCTGTAAGGTGCCATGGCTCTATTCGTGTACAACAAGTGCACAAAATTATATAATCATCATTCGTCTGCTTCTCTGACAAGGATATTACATGCACGTGGAAGCTTCAACGGGTTCATCTGGCGACACAGCTGTTCTGGTCACGCCACCAATCAGCCGCAACGCGACTGAAACGTGCACGCTGACCTTCTGGTACCACATGTACGGGCAAGACATCGGTACGCTGTCCATCTACACTGCGAACCCTGTCCAGCTGTCCAGCAAGACACGCCTGTGGAGGCTGACTGGCGACCAGGGTCAGCGTTGGTCTCAGGCCAGCATGACCCTTGTCCGCGCTAATGTCATCAAGGATTCGTTCGTGGCAAGTATCAGGAAACACACACACACACACACACACACACACACACACACACACACACACACGTGCATGCACGCACGCACGCACACACACACACGTGCATGCACGCACGCACGCACACACACACACACACACACACACACACACACACACACACACACACACACACACACACGAGTGACGCAATGCCCCAATGGCAACATTACACGTTTACAGGGCTCTAAAAATAGACTTTGGGAAGACCATGCACTGACTCAGTAGTGGCAGCATCAGTACGAAACACCTGTTTGACACGGCGGGAGTTGCTCCTCCTGCCACATGCTGCTTTAGACTTTGAAGTCGGGCATAACATATACATATGTATTGAATTTGATGTAGGGCAAAACATAAACATTTATCAAATTTGAAGTAGGACATAACATTCACATTTATCAAATTTGAAGTAGGGGGTAACATTAACATTTATTAAATTTGCAGTAGGATATAACATTAACATTTATCAAATTTGAAGGAGGACATAACATTAACATTTATTAAATTTGAAGTAGGGGGTAACATTAACATTTATTAAATTTGAAGTAGGGGGTAATATTAACATTTATTAAGTTTGAAGTAGGGGGTAACATTAAGCAATATCTATGGACATAAACCGAACGCTCTTTCCCCATGCAGGTGTTGTTTGAAGGTGTCCGTGGGTCGGGCTTTCGAGGTGACATCGCTGTGGACGACGTGAGGATTTCGTGCACTTAGGGTTCGTTTACACTTTCCAGTTTTTGTGAATACGTTCACGCCTCATCTCCCAAAATTAAATTTGCTTAGATAAAACTGTCATCTGGTGACTCTGTCACAATTCACTAATATACAAGTACTGAAGTGTGGGGAGTCTCGATTTCCTGTTTTTAGTGTTTCCCTTGTGAAGTATGTCTGATTCACATCTGTAACATCCGAACTTGTAACAGTCTCCCATACCACATCCAGTACGCCAGATCAGTCACAAATAATTCCATCCCAGCTAAAACCCCGCTACTCTGGTCTGGTCTTTAAGTAATGCTTGAGAACTTTAATTTTGTAGCGTCACTGTCACGGTTTTGTTCACATGTTGTAGCGTGCATTTATATGGAAATATTTTTCCTTGAAAGCGCATTATGAACCTAGTATGCTGGGGAGACTGCGCTATATAAGAGCGTTTAATTGTTATTATCAGTTCATTCGGCTCGATCCGGCCTAGGTCTCACCGCTGACCCGAGGAGCCGGGGTGGCCGAATGGTACAGCGTTGGACTTCTAAAGGCCGTTCTTAACCGGGCGAACTTTTGGTTCGCCAAGAGTACGGCGAACTAGATTTGCGCACGTTGTTTCTTATTGACCGAACGCTTCTTCCCAAACCCTTGTTCGAAAGGTTCGCCGAACTAGGTTTGAAGTCTGCACAGCGTGTCGTGGGAACCCTCGCGATCCTTTGGCCGATCCTGCGCTCTGATTGGTTGCTCGGGGGAGAGCTGTTGTGCGCATGTACAAAGTTGAGGAAAATGGCGGACTGCATGGCGGCTATCGACTCACTTGACATTTCCCTCTCTTGCGCTCTTTTCCTCTTTTCTCCTCTTCCTCGGCTTCCAAGAGTTCACTCAAAACGATAACTAACGCAAATGCCTCGTCGTCTCGATCTACGAAGGCGGCCATTTTGGTTGTTTACGATTGTCTCAACTCTTGCCTTGTCACGGTTCGGGCGATGACGTGTGCATATCATTAACGGTCAGTTAAGAAAGAACTAGTTCGGCCGAACCTCTGGAACTACGTATGTGTGCGCGCTCGCCCTATTCGTATACAATACACAGTTCGCCGAGCAAGTTCGCCGGACTGGTGGTTCGCCCGGTTAAGAACGGCCTTAATGCTCGGGTCGTGAGTTCGTATCCCGGCTGGGGCCAAATATTTGTGCTGGCCTTTTCATGGTTGCCCCGTCTTTGATATCACCCGTAAGTGGCGGAAAAGGACGTTAAAGCCCCAAACACCCACCCACCTACCCTCACCGCTGACTCTAAGCATATTTTTTTCTTACGTAGAGTGAGAACAGGAAGCGGGACGGGGTGTGGAGGTCCGTTCCCCCTTCTCCTTCTCCTTTAAAACAGAGGCATTCTATTCGGCCTAGCTGCTGTTTTGGTATAATTAATGAAACGTTTGCCTTTTTTTTTTTTCTTTTTTTTTTTGCAGAACACGACGACTCCCATCATCTCTAAACATCGTTGTCAGGCGGCACCAAGTACCGTTTTTGACAGCGTGAGATGAACTGGAGGACACAAGCTTGATCACCGACGTCCAGCTTTTTTTGTCTTTAAACTTGATTAATGTTTTCGAGGTTTGCTGTGTTTAGCTTTAGTGACGATTATTAACTGATTGTCTTTACTGTTCGATTCCCGGCTAAGAGCCGAAAATGCTTTGCTGGCTGGTTCGTTAAAATCAGGCAAGGAGCCACCCAACGTACCCTTTGCAAGGACGCAAAACACCGCTAACATCGCTGGACCTACATAGCCTACAAAAGTACTTTGTACAAATATATCCTTTATCTAAGATGAGTTTTCAATTCAATTCAATAATTCTTTATTGTCCTGAAGGGGAGGCAATGTAGTTGGGACGAAAAAACAGACAATAACCGCATATACAATGTAACATATCACAATAGTTAAATATGTAATATTACAACAGTAGCACACGAACACACACACACACACACACACACACACACACACACACACACATACACACAGATTGGACGTAGAGCAAGCGCCTCCCTGTATTCGCTTAAATTCTCTGCCAAACAGAGACAAAACCAGCTGCAGATTACGTTTCTTGCCAAACTAACTGATTGGATTTAGCAAAGCAAAAGTAACATTTATCAAGGGAACTCCAGAAGCAGGTGCTTATGAAAACAGCACTATTAGCACACCGGTTAAAATTAAGAGCTTTTTGTGGAAATCAAAGGATGAATTATTTTGTTTTTGGCATGAAGAGGGGTTGGGTATTTTGAAGTTTTGCTTGTGAATGTTTTTTTTCATACTGTTGAATTCACAGTTGTATTCCTAAATTTTACTCCAACATCATATTATCTGTTGTGCATGTATCCCATATATTGTAATAGTTTTGTGATTTTCTCTTTTCTGAATCTTGTAGTTGTATACTGGCGCGTTTTGTTTTTTTTTTTTTGTTTTTTTTTCGAGCGTTGGTTTCTTTAGTTGAATTGTGTTTTCATTTTGTTTGTTTTTTGGCAGATTTGTAAGTGATTATGGTCCCTTAATTTGATTGTCCTGATTTTGGCCCTCTATTTTAACTGATACTTTTGCAAGTAAATATGACAGAAAGCACCTATTTCTTTTAAATTTATGATTCCATATTTTAATTCAGATTGCTGGATTCACGAAACAAGTTCACAGAACAAGCAAACATTATTTACCACCACGACTGCTTTTACGAGGACTTGTTATTCACCGGTAAACTGGACATTATTTTTTTAATTTGGGGACGTGATTATTGCATTGGTTATTTGGTTTTCCTTTCATTGTTAATATATTCACTTATGAAAAATCGCACCTTCTTTCTGCTTTGTTGTTTCAGTGCGCGGTGTAGCTTGTCTGTTGGTTGTTCTATTAAATACGTTGTATCACAAGTCTCGAACTGTCACAAAGACCGTCGTGTGATTGTGTGAATGTAGGCACCGCACACACACACACACACACACACACACACACACACACACACACACACACACACACACACACACACACACATTTTGGTGTGTCCGTAAGAATGTTTGAAGTGAATTTTACTCAGTTCCAGTAAGTTTGGGGTTGTGCGTGGAGTGACCTCACTAAAAAAAAAAAAAATCATAAATTAATTTATGTCTACACGGATTTTACATTTGGCGTAATAGGAGTGATGCGATTTGATTATACTTCTGTTTGCTGCAGTAAAGCCGTCAGGAACCCTTAGTCTTGCCTGAATTTCGCATACAGGGCCAAAACCGAAAAAGAGGGATTAAAAAAAAAAGAACCTTTACAGGGGCGTAGGAACCACGGGGGCCCTGGGGGCCCAGGCCCCCGTTCGATTTTTGGAAGGGGGCCCCGAATATCTTTGGGCCCCCCTTGCTTTTGATAAGAGGAGAGGAGGCCCACCAGTGGTGGGCCCCTCCTCCCCCCTCCCCCCTGCTCTGCTGTCGCAGGACACAATCCTTGGCAGTCAACACACACATACGCACACACACACACACACACACACGCACACACACACACACACACACCCCTCCCCCACCCCCACCCTTCTTCACCCCGGCCGTATGGCTCACCCGACTTAGTGGGCCTCCCTTCCTCTCAGCATCTTCCTACGCGCCTGCTTTAATGGCCGGAATGGACCTTATTTTCAGTCCAGGGGTGGTGAGCACTAGCGCATGCAGCTATCCGCGGCACCTTGAACCGGGCCCCCATTGGTTGAATCATTCACTTCTTACTTACGTTCACACACAAGTCTGAGGCAGGCAGACTGGTCTCTTATGTTGTTGTACTTTCTTTTATAAATAAATAACTTGCAAATGATGTTGATTCCTTTTACTAAATCTCATACAAGAAAATAAGTGTATAACATTCGTAATCATATATATATATTTATACCACTCTACCACTATTACAAGTCATGGTGTAAAATCCATAATTCACCACATGTGGTATAAACATTGTACCCATGACAACCACGCGTGAATTTTATGGCTGTACCTAAAGGCCATGTCACACGATAGGGCAAAAACACTTGAAAACATTGTTTTCAGATGTTTCGCTGCGAAACAGTGTGTTTTGTCGTGTGACATACTTCACAACAATGTTTTCAAAACACTGTTTCAATCGTGTTTTCAGTTTTAGAGCCTGCCCTAAAATCCGAAAACATGTTTTGTGTTTCAACCAATGAAAGCCGCCGTGCGGAGTGTCAAGTGACACCTTCCCGTATCCGCACAGTCAACATGTATGTTTAAGGAAAAGAGACATCGACTTTACCCCATCCAGAGGTATTTCATACGCATTGAAGTTCTACATACAAGAAAAGGGTGTCTAGTAAGGTAGGAATGTCTTGACCGTAGCATGGAAACTAGTTTTCAGTGTGTGACATCGCCTTAAAGAGTGAACAGGTATTACCCCTAGCAGTGTTCCAGCAGTGTGTTCTGGTGAAAGGATTTGCGTCACAATATGACGCGAAAAGGGACTAAAGAATAATTTACGTCACGACATGACGTAGTTCGACTTCGTACGGAAATGGGGACGAAGGAGCTTTGCCAGTCGCTAGTGGAATTGTTGATCTTTTGCTGCGTGTTATCAACAAGCGGTCGTGTTTGTGACAAGCGTAAGCCTAGTTCCAGTTCTTTACTAAGACGGAGGCTTCGAAACGGACCAGCTGACTTCTCAAAGCCTATGGACAAAGCGAGGTAAAGCACCTCAGTCAGTGATGTCGCGTGAAGCAATTGGATTGCCGATGTCAGCTTTCAAGTCAAAGAAATGCAGGTAGGGACGTGGTATAAATAATTTTCCCAATTCGGTGCCCCCGATTACGTAAAATACACCACACTCGTTTGTTGATTTCGACCGTAAAACTGCTCGTTAAAACTCGCAGTTTTACGGTCGAAATCAACAAACTCGTGTGGTGTATTTTCCGTAATCGGGGGCACCTCATTGTGAAAACTCTATATATGTCTCTGGAAATACAAACTAAAACACAAAAAATTAATTTCCAGTAACTCTTAGATGTGGTATTCAGTTGTGTGTGTGTGTGTGTGTGTGTGTGTGTGTGTGTGTGTGTGTGTGTGTGTGTGTGTGTGTGTGTTGGGGGTGGGGGGAGGGATCTCTGTGTTCGAACGTAAGTGTAAGTGTGTGTGAGAGAGCGAGAGAGAACAGCCATGATGCATTCGTCTGCAATGCTTCCACGTGCCTGCAAAATAATCAGATTATAACAGTTTTGAAGCTTGCTACACGCAATATAGTTTTAGTATGCATTCACATCCTCTGGAAAGTTTAAAGATCTAAGCTTCCAACAAAAAGCTTTCCGAAGTGTGAAAAAAAGTTACAGAGTCGACCGTGCAAGCACAGTCAGCTCTGTCACAGTTGCAGAGTTCACACAGTGTCCAGAAACAGCGACAAAACCGTGCCGAAAAACTGCCCCCACTTCCTGTCGGGGTCCGTCCACGCTACTGTGCACATCTCCGTGCATCCCGCATAGCGGCGGCGACCAGTAGCTGCGGAGAGGCTGGAGCCCGGGAGAGGCGGCGGTGGCAATGGCTTGCTTTCCCCTGGTCGCTACTCATTCTCAAAATGAATTCAGCCAGCCCCCAACACATTCTTCCTCCGCTGTAGTGCATTTCTCTACTTCGCGTCTGGGAAAAGACGTTTTTTAAGGGTTTTTTTTTTCTGTAGAGAAACAACTTTATGGGATGGGGCAGATTTCGCTGCGCGCAGCAAAAAGTTTCAGTGATAAGAAGCAAGACTGTAACGTTTCTCCAGAAAATATATGCTTTCACGCACACAGTGACGTAACTGACGAAATCTGCGTCATAGACACCTCGCGTGCACACTATGCTGACATACACGGCGCGGGGAAAAAATAAATAAAATAAAATAAAACGGTGCCGCCTGTGTGTCAGTATGTCAGCAGAGTTACCTTTTGTTTGTTGAAGTTATGTCCCATTTGTTTGTGTCCTGAGGAAGGCGAAAGCCGAAACGTTGACCCGTGCCGTCCTTTGTGAAAGTTAAGTGGTTTCTGTCCCTTTTATGTCGGTTTTATTTGCTCTATTTGATTTGGTTAACTAATTCAGTCATACGACAGACGTAACACCGTCAAAACTTCTGGAGCAGCTCTCGGCTCCGCCAGCCTATCGCAGTTCTTCCGGTGGATTACCTGTCTCGGTGGTAGCAGGTCCGCTGCACAGTTTAAGCGTACGACTACTCGGCTGGTTGCTGGCGGGCTGGGTTTTTTTTTCCCGCACACGCAGCCTGCGGCGTTGCAAGGTTTGGGCAGTGATTTTTCAAATGGCTCTACGGCTGCCTGCGTCTAGCTGGCTGCCAGGAAAAATAGGACGGCTTTCTATTTCTACGCCGGCACCGGCAAGGGGGATATGCCAGCTGGCCGCCAGCGATTTAATTAGGGTTTCCAGCGTTTCCAGCCCTGCAAGTGCCGATCCTGGCAACGTGTAGCAGCGGCCCTTAGCAACGGTGACCTCGGTCAGTACTTGTATTGGTGACATGCAGTATGGGTTCGCTTCACACTTGCCCCAAAGATTTTTTCCACCATTAATTACCGATGGCGTTGTGAGTCCATCATTGTGTAGCGAAGATACTTCGCTATGTTTGTGTTCAGTACAACAGCCATTCTGAGTACAGGCGCACTTTTAAATTGGGTCCAGCTAGCCACAGTGAAGGGTCAGTTTTCACGTGCGCTGGCCACGTGATCGCGTGATGAGCGCGTGCTTTCTTGTATAAGCACTAAAGATAGAGCCTTATAATAGCGAGAGTTTCCCGCGTTTTCCTCAGTCGCCTTCTGAGAGTCCCAGAGACTGTGTGTCGTCCCTCCAGCCCGGCCTCGAATCTTCTCCACTTCTTATGTTCAGGCTTAGCCCCTCACTGAGCCTCTGGAGTCAGTATATTGTCAGTATTGGACCTGTTACTGGATGCCTCTTCTATTAGGGACTATGTGCACGGAGGAGAAATTGTGATTCGGTATTGGATTACTTGTGAATTGTGTTTGGAACCACTGAATTCGGACTTGGAATTGGTCTTCCGATAAACGGTGATTGTGTCTCATTTTATTCCCTTTTGAACTAGAGAACAGGTGATGTAAAGTAGGAAGATACCTGTAATAGTTCGAAGTACTCTAAGAGATCTGATAGTTAACAGTACTAATTAGAACAGTTACGTAAATTAACGGTTATGTAAATTTGTACTCCTGGTTTAGATTGACAGAGAGATAGAACGTTGTTTATTAGTGAGAGATACTCTAGTGTCAGGCTCCGTTGTTTCATGCCCAGTCAGTGAGGGAGGTTTCCCAGCTTCTTGTGTAACACGCAGCACACACGCGGCCGAGTGTGTATTGTCTGTTCATTCAGTACCGACGGTCACTACACAGAGTAACTGGAATTCCATTCACCGAGTGACCGCGCTCTCGGTTTATATCATTCACGGAATTGTCCACTCCCCGCTACTTTCAGTTGTACTGTCCCGTCCCACATTTTGCAGCTTAGTCTTTTTCCCACATTCTTTTGTTATATTTGTAGAGTAGTTTTTAGTAGTCTCTAGTTTGTTGCCCGACAAGTATTAATCATCACGCTCATATATTTTGAGCCGAATCTGTGTTGCCTTATTACATCTAACGATTCATATGATCCGCATGTAACTTTTATTGGAATAAGTGAACACTCTGATTTTTACTCTCTTGTCAGTTGTTTCTTTCGAGAGATAGTGTAAGGTTGATGAGTGATTGAGTGCGTAGATGTGTGTGGCACGTAGGCCCGACAGTATGATGCAATACTCTTTCGCACTTCAGTCATCCTAAACACACATTTCAGAGTAGCTCACTAAACTAAATCTGTAGCGTTCCCGACAACCACGACGACCCCACACCCGGGGCGCTACAGTTGGCGTCGCCGACAGGATTAGAATCGTTTCTCGGGCGGTTCTCTTTGTGATGGTTTATTTTGTAGGGCGACAGGTTCTTGCTGAGAGTTATGTGAAACGCAGATAGGTAAAAAGTTATTTCTGTGAGATACTTGTGTAAATATTTTGTAGAGTACAGATGTTTTTGTGAGGCTTCTATTTGAGGGCTGGAGAGGGCACGCGACTCGACACACGGGAAAGTCTCTGGGACAGAGCCAGCCGACGCATCATCCCGGCTGAGCAGAGCAGCAGACGATCTTGCTGCACGGCAAGCTGTACAACTCGGCATCCCGATGAGAGAGGCTGGAACACAGTGATGTTCAAAGCAGACTGCAGCCGTGCGCAGAAGGGTCCAGCGTAGACTGACCCTATGCACACAGGGCAGCTGCGAACATCCCGACAGCCGTGATCATCCGTGGAAAGGCTCACCTGCCGACACCTGGCAGTCGTGAGAGATTCATCGGACCAGTGACACCAGCAACGAATGACGTTGCTGAGACAGCTTTGCCGAGATTCAAGACGGACTGGTCGGTCGGACATGTCAGCACTATAGACGAGTCTATAGATGGCTGACTACAGGAAGGCGAGGGTGGAACACCACGTTTCCCGCCTTACCGACCCAGCAGAGACAACAGCGACTGTGGGAGAGACAGAGTTGCGACACTGTTCTCCTTCCCAAACAGTCACAGGAGAGACGGATTTTCCTCTCCTTAGCTGAACGCGACGGACACGATCACGTCGTTGTGACTGTTGCGACAGTAGCACGACAGAGACAGCGGTGGACGACAGCCTGTGAGGATCAACACGTCCAAGAACAGGAGCAGGGAGCAGTTGTGAAGGAGCGCGTCAGTATTTTGCTTGACATGCAGTTCCAGATTCCAGTGACACCTGGGGGAAACAGAGAGGGTATAGACTGTCTTTGGTATTTGCCTCTGTCAGTCACCCGACGTTTCGCCGGCCGGCAACGGAATGGTGGACCATCGTGGGAGGGTTCCCCGGCACCATTCACGTCACAATGAGGGTTGTAGCCACGCGTGGTAACGAACCCGTTGCGCGTGACAACCATTCCCAGTGTCACTCGGCAGGAAGTTTGACGACTCTCCTGCGGTAAGTATACTCCTTTCGGCATCGTCAGTTATATGACGGATTGCCACGTGGAGTGGAGGGAATCTGCGCGACGGCTCGAACATCTGAAACTCCCAGACGGCAAAAGACAGCTGGAACAAAGCACGAGCGGCTCGATACTCACCACTATGTGCACAGTGTGAGTGAATATCACGGCAATGAAAGATTTGCCTACGACAGCGACGTTGGAGGACTGATCATCCTCAACGTGCGCTAGAGCCGTCAGCACGAAGCCCGGTATTATCAGCACCGGCGTCAACATCATCAGACAGCACCGCATCACACAGACAACGGAGGCGACGGCCTCAGACGGAATTTGCTGCACCATGCAGAGACAGTTTTTAACACTGTCACCATAAGCGCCAGCGTCGCTGAGACTACGACTGAGTACTCTCATAAGCGAGCTGAGCGACGGATATTCCTGCTACGGATTCTGAGCCTGAGAGAACAACACAGGTTACGTCATGACACCCTATTGGCCACAGGGTTTGACGTTATGCAGAGAGAACGGCGAGACAGCCTAGTATTCTGCAATAAGACCTCAGGCAGGTAGCAGAGAGACGGATCACTGGATTACGACATCAGATTCTTCACAAGACAGGACAGGCGCACGGACAGGCGACAGGACGTAAGATCCGCAGTGTGCGATCTTAGCGGTACACGCATTACGTGTGACTATGTCCATGGCGTACATGCACCCCTGTCTGCCTCATGTGGAAAATGTCACCTGAAACAGGTTGACAGTTCCTGACAGAGCGCCCATCGTCAGAGGAAGGACGGCGATGAGCTGCGGCTCATCCGTCGTCATCTGACTAACGACACGACCCGTACACTAGCGTGAGTACAGACGCATCAGGTCTAGAAGGGACGCCTTCTTTGACAAGAGATGCTGGTCGGAATTTCCGACATAAACTCGCTAAGTGTGACACCCAGAGGAACAGCAACACCGAGAAAGACCATCAGGATCGGCCGATCGATCACAGATCGAATGCTGTGACCCAATAGGGACAGCAGGGCCGAATGCAAGCGACGTCAGCGAATATCTTCCAGTCATCTTTGTCCTCCAGCATTACCCCATGTATCATTCAGTACACGCCCGTCTGAATGACGGCAGATGTGAGCACGCAGCAACAACAGTGGCTATGAGTAGCAAGTTGTAGGCGTGGCAAGCTCAGTACTGAGGTGAAACATAGAGCGGTAACAGCATCGAACTGGAGTTGACAGGACAGATGAAAGAGTGTGCGATTGCGATTGCCACTAACATCTGTACGATGCGATTCGCATTACCGACTGCATCAGACGTCAGAACGGCACGGAGCGGATTGACAGCTCAACTGAGACATTGCGTCACGAGAATCACAACACCAACAGAGAAGCCGACTTCATAAAGACAGCAACTAAAGACAGCCTATCTCCCGTGTAAGACCAGCATGGCCACGGAGGTGCTGTATGAAGTTTATTCTGCTCGCACATAGCGGTTGAGTCTCGCCGCCGAAACAGGTTTTCGGAAGTGCGAAGCGAGCACCGGTTTGCAACGGACTGAGGTTATTGCATAACCCAACAAGCAGCGACTACACTGACCACCGACACCGGACATCACCAACGGACACCATCATCCAGCGTAATCTGCATGGGGTGTTACGCCAGCCGATACCGGAGACTAGGCGTTAGAGTTTAACGCAATGGTCCGGTCCACATGTAAAACTCTGAAATTGACGTGTGAGGCTGCGGCCCACTCGGATTTTTCAGTGAGTGCAGAGAAAGCAGCTGAAGGAAGGATGATGTAAATTTCTAGGGGGACAGCAGTCCTGCAGTCTCCGAGCTTTCTCATCCCGCATCATCTTTCTTGATGAAGATGATGCGTCATCTTCATCAAGCAGCTGAATCTTCATGCTATGGAGTCCCGATGGCAACCGCTGATGCTGTTTGCAAGACAGCCCTGGACAACGATGGATTGGATGGAAGCAGTAAAGTCGGTAGGCCCCGTAGGCGACCGCAAATCCTTACACGACTTGAAGTTGGATGGTGCCGAGAAACAGACGTTGGTTGCTAGCTTCAGAAGTGACCAAGAATCACCGACACTGTCTACAACCGGGGGGCAAGGGTTACCCAGCGCCCGGCACCGATGGATATTCTACGGATTACCTGTATCATGGACAGACATTAAACGTTTTCCGGACTTGACATTGCATGCCGTTTATTTTAAAGACTTTTGTTGTTATCAGTTATGTAGTAGTAGGACGTATGTATGATTTTTATTATAGTTTCTTGTAAATTCGGGACGAATTTATAGGAAGGCGAGGGTAGTGTAGCGAAGATACTTCGCTATGTTTGTGTTCAGTACAACAGCCATTCTGAGTACAGGCGCACTTTTAAATTGGGTCCAGCTAGCCACAGTGAAGGGTCAGTTTTCACGTGCGCTGGCCACGTGATCGCGTGATGAGCGCGTGCTTTCTTGTATAAGCACTAAAGATAGAGCCTTATAATAGCGAGAGTTTCCCGCGTTTTCCTCAGTCGCTTTCTGAGAGTCCCAGAGACTGTGTGTCGTCCCTCCAGCCCGGCCTCGAATCTTCTCCACTTCTTATGTTCAGGCTTAGCCCCTCACTGAGCCTCTGGAGTCAGTATATTGTCAGTATTGGACCTGTTACTGGATGCCTCTTCTATTAGGGACTATGTGCACGGAGGAGAAATTGTGATTCGGTATTGGATTACTTGTGAATTGTGTTTGGAACCACTGAATTCGGACTTGGAATTGGTCTTCCGATAAACGGTGATTGTGTCTCATTTTATTCCCTTTTGAACTAGAGAACAGGTGATGTAAAGTAGGAAGATACCTGTAATAGTTCGAAGTACTCTAAGAGATTTGATAGTTAACAGTACTAATTAGAACAGTTACGTAAATTAACGGTTATGTAAATTTGTACTCCTGGTTTAGATTGACAGAGAGATAGAACGTTGTTTATTAGTGAGAGATACTCTAGTGTCAGGCTCCGTTGTTTCATGCCCAGCCAGTGAGGGAGGTTTCCCAGCTTCTTGTGTAACACGCAGCACACACGCGGCCGAGTGTGTATTGTCTGTTCATTCAGTACCGACGGTCACTACACAGAGTAACTGGAATTCCATTCACCGAGTGACCGCGCTCTCGGTTTACATCATTCACGGAATTGTCCACTCCCCGCTACTTTCAGCTGTAGAGTTCCGTCCCACATTTTGCAGCTTAGTTTCTTTCCATATTCTTTTATTATATTTGTATTTTTTAGTAGTCTCTAGTTTGTTGCCCGACAAGTATTAATCATCACGCTCATATATTTTGAACCGAATCTGTGTTGCTTTATTACATCTAACGATTCATATGATCCGCATGTAACTTTTATTGGAATAAGTGAACACTCTGATTTTTACTCTCTTGTCAGTTGTTTCTTTCGAGAGATAGTGTAAGGTTGATGAGTGACTGAGTGCGTAGATGTGTGTGGCACGTAGGCCCGACAGTATGATGCAATACTCTTTCGCACTTCAGTCATCCTAAACACACATTTCAGAGTAGCTCACTAAACTAAATCTGTAGCGTTCCCGACAACCACGACGACCCCACACCCGGGGCGCTACAATTGTAGGTATCATGCCAGCTTCGACATCAGTGAGACCACAGACAGACAGACAGACAGACAGACAGACACACACACACACACACACACACACACACACACACACACACACACACACACACACACACACACACACACACACACAGAAAAGAAAAATAGAAAATGGACACGTTTCGTTTTCACGTTTGCGTTTCAACTTACTTAACTGCGTGACAACATGTTTACGGAGACACTGAAATCGCTGCAAAGAAAGCTTGTGAAAAGAAGACGGTTCTTCCGCTGTTCCAAGAAGTGACGTGTCAGTATTCTGAGCAGGGCAAGAAACCGGATTTCTGAATCGAGAAGATCGAATCATATGAATAAGACTCTAAAAGTAGATACACACAAATATCCGCCACTGGTAGTAGCAGCAATAACAACAACAGCAGCGCTTCTCAGGAGCGGTGTGAGGGTGGGAATGGGGCAAGAGCTGGAGGGAATGGGGGATGTGGGGGCAGGGGGGCGATGTGGGGGGAGGGTGTGACGGAGTCTCTATGTCAGTGCGTGACACCAGCGGATCACAAAGCGTGACGGTCGCGTTCTTGTCGTGCACCCTGTATGCAGGTCTGTGCACTAAGAGTCACCTACCCGGTCACGTTTGGAGATTTAAATCCTTTTAAATCCTGTTTTGTTAATCCTGCGATCTCTGGGGGAACTTGAACAACAAAAAGCCGGGTCAGATTATATCAGTGGTGTGCATGGTCCGTAACAGTGAAGAGAAAAAACAACATTAAAAAAAAAAAAACAAATAAGCGCGAATTGACGGGGCTAACACACACACACACACACACACACACACACACACACACACACACACACACACACACACACACACACACACACACACACGTACGAGTGCTTGCAAATCAGAGCTGTCTTTACGAATGCACCTAGCGTACTGAGCTGCAAGGATCAAGGTGACCGCTCACTGAAAAAGCGGATGTCGCCTGTTCTTCTTGTTGTCGTTGTTTTAAATCCTGTTTTGTTAATCCTGCGATCTCTGGGGGAACTTGAACAACAAAAAGCCGGGTCAGATTATATCAGTGGTGTGCATGGTCCGTAACAGTGAAGAGAAAAAACAACATAAAAAAACAAATAAGCGCGAATTGACGGGGCTAACACACACACACACACACACACACACACACACACACACACACACACACACACACACACACACACACACACACACACACACACACACACACAAGCTCAAGGCTTACGATTGAAAGAAAACATGGTATGGACGCGTTTCTTTTTACAGTTTGTTTTTCAGCAAACTTAAATGCGCAAACAAAAAATCCTACGTTTTATCGGAGACGCTAAAGTTACTGCGGAGAGGCTTGTGAAAGCAGCATGTGTGTGTGTGTGTGTGTGTGTGTGTGTGTGTGTGTGTGTGTGTGTGTGTGTGTGTGTGTGTGTGTGTGTTTTGTGACATGAGTATTACTTTATAATTTCCTTTGAAATTAGAGAATTTTATGAAAATATTATTTTATACCGGAAATAAAAAAAGAAAGAATAACTATTATATTGCAATCATTGACTTTATTCAGCGCATGTAAGTGTATTGATTATCGAATTCTGAAGTGAGTTTGTTTGTATATATCTAAAACCTTTTTCTGCCTCGATTTCAAAAATACCCAACAACAACAACAAAAACAACAACAACAACAAACCACGGGGAACTGTGCGAGCACTACTACGTATTGTAAAATTGAGTAATTTTACTCAAAGGGAACAAAATGATTACTAAGACTAACATTACTGAAATCCATGACTTTGATTGGCGGATACGAAAAGCCACGGACGCTTAACGCATTAGTTAAACTAGTAAGTTTTTTTGTTTTTTTGTTATCGTAGCATTTTATCAACGTACTGCATAATTTTCCACCATCACCCTCAGTTACCACTATATAAAAAGAATTTGTACCCAGTATGGTAAGACTGATCCGTCGATTTACTGATATTTGTTACCGGTAAGTTTACGTTTTTCATGCTCATAACATATAACTACAGTCCATGTTGCAACATTTTATCGAGTTGCTGTCAAAGGTTTCCAGACGACAAATCGCCAGGGGAGCGCACTCTAGTTGTCGCAGGGGACGTTATCCTCCAGGTCGCAGAAGTTGACGGCAGGATTGAAGCGTGTGCCAGGTGGGCAGGGCATCTCGCTAGCGACTCCGTGGGCACACGAGATGTACTTGGTGCAGTCTTGGTGCGGGCTGATCGGCACGTTTGGGTCACACTGGTCACCATGAGTCAGGAAAGGCTCTACCTGAAAACAATTGAAGTAAGCTTATACTCTTGAAGTCAACACACCGCAAGAGCACAGAGAATGTATGGCACGTGTGCGTATGTGCGGGTGGGCGGAGGGCAAGATTATTCTGCAAGTGAAATGAACCACGCTGAGCCGAGAAAAGCGACAAACAACAGACCCTGTTGAAAGAACAAAATGGAGAAAAAATTCTGTGTGTGTGTGTGTGTGTGTGTGTGTGTGTGTGTGTGTGTGTGTGTGTGTGCTGGGGAGCAGGAGTGGCCGAATGGTAGAGCGTTGGACTTCTAATGCTCGGGTCGTGAGTTTGTATCCCGGTTGGGGCCAAATATTTGTGCTGGCTTTTTATGTTGTTTCCATAGTAATGGAAACAACATCATAGGACGGGCTAAATTTTCCACGTTCATGGGCAAGCATCTGTGGTACAAACGCACGTCACTGCCGATCTCCCGCAGAGACGATTATGCAAGTGTAACTCTGACAATGACGTAAGAAAACGTACGTCATCGATGCTGGCATGTATAGTGCGCCGAACGCACTTCTCCTCCTCAGTGAGTGCCGTCTGTGTGGATGTATGTGCGTGTGTGTGTGAATTGTGTCCGGGCCCGTTTCTTCGAAAATACTTAACCGAATGGCTTCAAATTTGGGGTATCTAAATATATCAAAATGTTACATTAGAGGAACCAAGCGTGTGATGATTGCTTAAGTGATTTGGGAGTTATCGCCCTTTTGAGACAAGTTGGTTGTCTTTCGTGTACAGGCGTAATATTTATTTAAATCACTCAATTTTTTGGCAGTAGATAGCTTGAATACGGACTCTGAACAGAGTCACTACTAGAAAATGGTCGCTCTTATAGTTTTCATGTAAACCGAGCCTGAGTTGACATTGCATGTGAACCCAGTTCAGATGCCTATTTCTCCGAAAATACTGAACCGATCGATTTCAAATTTGGGGTTTCTAAATGAATCAAGATTGTTGAATAGAAGGCCCGATCCAGGGTACGATTGCACACATGATTTGCGAGTTATCGCCCTTTTCTGGCGTTTAAAGGCGTAATATTTACCTAAACCACTCCATTTTTGGGACATAGATAGCGTGAGTACGGACTCTCAACTGAGTGAATTTTGGAGGTTGTCGCTTTTATACTTTTGGCGTAAGCCGTACCTGATGAAAGTGCTGGTGAACACACTTTAGATCTCAAAATCGCTCCTACTATACATAGATAATGAGCCTGGGGTGCCATAAAAAATATACAAAAAAATTAGAAAAATTCACTGCAGCCGTTGTCGTCAGTTGACTCGAAAATTTGTACTCGAAGCACATTTCCATTACACAAGCCACACGCCTCACAAACATCGCAGAAAAGGCACACGCGCACTGACGCAAAACTGTATCAGCGTCAGTTTGCCGACGTCATGTTTGATTGACGTGGGGGTGTGTCGTCACTTTTCGGAAGTTCTCTATTTGTAGACGGGGAAAGCGGGAGTTTCATTGATGTAGTGAGCTTTGTTTTTCCCACTGACTCTCACTCAATAGCATAGTAGAGTGAGAGAACACCACATAGGTCTCAATGGAGCACATGCACAAACGCGGCTCGCGCAAGTCTGCGTGCGTGCGTGCGTGCGTGCGTGCGTGCGTGCGCGCGCGCGTATGTCTGTGTGTGTCTGTGTGCGCGCGCGCGCAGCAGACATAACACATAGTGAAAAAACGTTCGCCGCGCAGACTTGTCTGTTAAACACATTGAGCCGGTATAAGTTCGATCTTTACACTGCGCAGCAGCAACACTTCAATTTTCATGGGGCTGCTTTCATTGCAAGAATTGTATCCGAGTCAAAGTTATTACGTCAAATGTATTATGCGTCATCCCAATCAGGAAAACGTCATAGATTTCAAAGAAAACAACTTGACGTCTTCCAAAACCAAGATTGGTCTGACAAGCCCGGTCAGTTGTTTCCATTCAGAGAGAGAGAGAGAGAGAGAGAGAGAGAGAGAGAGAGAGTGTAGTGTGTGTGTGTGTGTGTGTGTGTGTGTGTGTGTGTGTGTGTATGTGTGTGTGTGTGTGTGTGTGTGTGTCCTCCCGAATACATGGCATTACAAAAGAACGACCGTGACGACAGCAGGTGATTAAATGGAAACAACATATTGGGCTGGTCAGTGGCCATCTTGTTCATCGTTGCCCCGTCTTTGATATCACCCGTATGTGGTGGAAAAGGACGTTAAACTCCCAAACACCCACCCACCCACCCGTGTGTGTGCTTTAAGCGTAACGAGTACTTGCATATTTAGAGAGCGGTGCTCTACAAAAGCCAAGTATTATTTAGTAGTAGTATAATCATATTGTTACACTGCGATAAAAAATACGGTAGATATGTCGGCATCAACTTCGCTACGTGTACTCTTGAAGGTTAAAAAAAAAAAAAAAAAAAAAAGGTTGGCGAACAGGGGAAGCTAGAAGTAACGCTCTACACGACACGAGTGGCGTCCCTTTAGTCGGTAACTTGGTTTTCCTTGGTTGGTCGGCTGGTAATTGTTTCCTGGTTTAGTGTTCTATAAAGGCCATGTCAAAGTGAGAAGCCAAAACAACATTTTTTTGCATAGACTTTTTTTTTTTTTTAAATCTGAGTTTATTTTTCGCCCTTTGCGAAAACATTCCATTTCACGGATCGGCAAGATACAACCGGACTGGGTGGGTGGGTGGGTGTTTGGGAGTTTAACGTCATTTTCCACCGCATACGGGTGATATCAAAGACGGGGCAACAATGGAAAAGCAGGCACAATTATTTGGCCCCAACCGGGAGTCGAACTCACAACCCGAGCACTGGAAGTTCAACGCTTTACCATTCGGCCACCCCGGCTCCTCCAACCGGACCGGTACGCAGAAAAACACTATAGGATTTGACGATGACGATGATGATGATGATGATGATGATGATTTGGTATAGCGCACAGCTCCAGCCTAACTGAGCGCTCACGGCGCTTGTGGAGAGGTTTCGGCAGAAAGATAGAAGAAAATATTAAAACAAACAACAAGAACAACAAAAAAACCCACAGAAACAAATTAAAAAAAAAAACAAAACATTTTCAGCATTTTTAGCAGAAAGATAGAAGAAAATACTAACAAACACACAAACAAATAAAAAAAACAAACAAAAAAAAACACCCCAAACAAACAAACAATTAACCCACTGATCTCTGGCCAAAGGGGTGGTGCGCTGAAGTGATGAGTCTGTAGTGGCTTACTGACTCAGAAAGGGAGTTCCAAAGTTTTCGGTACCGGTAAGATGATTTTGGGTAAGAAGGACTACAGACAAGGCAGGACACACAGAAAGACTCCCCCAGGAGCCTGAAGCAGGGAAGAAGACTACGACGGACGTTCAAAACTAGCTTGATCAAGCTGAGATTAACAATCAGACGGGATGCATAAAACAAGTTGCGCGCCGTTCACAAGCGCAAGGCTATTTATGGCTGGCATGGCTTTCCTTTCGGTAGCCGGCCAGCGACTAGGCCACGCCCATGCATAAACATGACCTAATTTCGCACGCTGGACGCTTCCTCCCCTTGTCTGATGTGTGCAGCTCATTGCGCCAGCGTCACTCGTAGAAGACAGACTTCAGTTCGCTCGGCAGCAGCGGATTTCCTCGGTTTTTACAAACTTGTTGACCAAGCTGAGACGAACGATCAGTACGGGATGCATAAAAAGTGGACTAAGGCAAGTTTACGACTATTTCTGGGACAAATCCGGTGATGAACGCTGACAGTAGTCCCGACGTAATAAATCTGGGCCCGTATGTAATAGTCGGGGTTAGGGCTTTTAGCCCCAGGTTAGAGTATAATATCGAATTAAACTAGCTCTAGGGTTAAATTTTCTGTTGTTTTTTGTTTTAAATCAAGAAGCGGGCCCATTCCAGCAAGGTGCCTAAGCTGTTATAGAAGGATTTTTTCTTCCTTTCTTCGCTTCCTTTTATATTTAATTTTCCTTGTTCTAGTCTGGGTTAGGCCCGTAGCCGTGGGTTAAATCAACCTCGGCTTTTACATACGGGCCCTGAGAGTTAAGTCTCAGATTAGTCTAGTCTCTTTTCGTGCATGAGGCCCCAGAGTAAGACAAACGATAAACCAATGTTATCACCTGTTGAGAGTCATCGTGGGTACAGCTGGTGGAGCCCTGGTCCCACAGAGTACCGTTGGGACAGTTCATCAAGACGGCCACGCCATGGGCACACTGGTAGTAACGCCCTGCATTGTTCGTGTTGCTGATGAACGTGTTCGCTCCTTCAGGACAAAGATCTGTACACAGATGGGAAAGAAATATGATTTGAAACATCGACGGGAGACTATGACACTAGCGTGAAGTATCTGCCGTGTTGAAGTCAGGCAAACGAACACTAGACAGAAGTGAGGACGAATCAACTGAATTCCGGCCCCCGTAGTGTAGTGGTTAGCACTTCGGACCATGGACCGAGAGACCCGGGTTCGAGTCCCAGCCGAGGCAAGCGGGATTTTTCCTATCCAGGTCGGCTCCTACCCAGAGCGGGTGTGCTATGGGCCCAACGGGAAGGCTGCTGCCACACAGCCGAGATTCACCCTTTTCACGGGTGCGACTTTGGGGGTGCTTCCCCTGGTATGACACGTCTTATGATGTGGATGATTACACGTAGTTCCCGGGCCTTGTTAATGCCGGGATATTTATAACAGGAAGCGTGGAATGCGGCCCTGTCCCGCAGTCCCAAACCACACGGACCTCCATAGCATCATCTTACCATCATCATCATCTCCATCATCATGCATAATAAAAATTGCCCCAGGTTCCACGCCCTCCGTGGGTTCCACCCATGACCTGGGAGGAACACCACTGGAACACCACTGGAACTGGCAAAGAGTCGGGGCAGCAAAAAAAAAAAAAAAAGTTGACTGGATTCCCACCAAGTAAGATTTGGTCGCCGAGGTTTTCCACTAGTAGCCTCACTAAAAGATTCATAACTTATTTATGAATTGAAATGTGGCTTGGTTGGAGTTTTGCACATTGTAAAAACTCACGTAAGTTGCTGCAATAGTAAACATATTTTTAAAAACGACCGTTTTACTCCAGAGTTGTCTGTTTACAGGAAAAACAACAGACTCTGTAAAGCAATTACAATGCACGCCAAAGCCATGTTCCACTTGTAACACTGCACTCACCGCCACACAGATTTTCCTCTTTCCTTTTTGGTCAATGTCTAGTTCAAAACTATCATCCGGATCATCATCTCTTTCGCCACACTCCTTCTCACAACCTTTGTAGGGAAGCCGCGGTGGCCGAATGGTACAGCGTTGGACTAATACTCGGGTTGTGAGTTCGTATCCCGGCTGGAGCCAAATATTTGTGCTGGCTTTTTCATCGTTGCCCCGTCTTTGATATCACCTGTACGTGGTGGAGAATGACGTTAAACCCCCATACACCCACCCACCCTCTCACTACTCTTGCACATAACCACCTAAAAGGCGACCAGCGATAGTCAATATTAGCCTTCTGTCCATCCATCACACAGTCGACAAACATTGAGGGGGGGGGGGATGGGGGGTGGGGGGAGGAGCAATGTAACTGACTCATCTACACACCTCCGCATTCTTGAGTGTTGCACGCCACACTTCTTTCCTCTTTGTCCACGCCTTCACAGTCCCTTCCACCATTGGCTGGGGCCGGGTTGTCGCATCTGCGCATGCGCAGCTGATCCTTATTGCCGCCACCACAGAAGGCGCTGCATTCGTCAATGTCCTGCCAATCATCCCACTCGCTCCACCCACCGTCAACAGCGTTCACTGCACATGGAGAACAAACATTATCTAAACAGTCACACCTTGTTTCTTCAAGATTGCATGCATATTACAAAGGAATTTTTGCAAACTACATAACATGCAAACCAAGCAGGTGCAGTGTACGGCGGAAATCAAACTCCGCCATGGACGCTGTCCGACTTGCACAGGATGCTGCGTCATGACTGAAAATCTGCCTAACCTTTCAAACTGGCACCGGGCGTGTAATCAGACAAGTCTAGCAGGCATACGATACACGTACCTGCTTTGAAAATGACAAAATAGAATTTTTTTCTGCATAACAGTGACCCTTCTGCAGAAAATTTGACATTTCTGAGGAAAACACTGGCAAGGAATGACAAAATAGCAATTTTTCTGCAGAAAAGTCGGTTTTCTGTTAAAAACAACAACAACAACAAAAAACACAAAACAACAACTACAACAAACACCAAAACCAAACCAGGCAGGGAAAAACCCAGGGTTGTCGATTTTCAAACCTTCAAACCGGAACGCTACCGGATTTTTCTGGCTGCCGGGCTGCTCATCGGGGGTTTCTCTCCGGGTTATCCGGCTTTCCTCCCCCAGCAAAAATTGCAAAAATTGTAAAAAAAAAAAAAAAGAGAAAAAAAAGAAGGATAGGTATTGGGTGGCGCTGCACCGCGGCGACGCGCTTCCCCCGGGGGAAGCAACCCGAATTTCAATTTCCCGAGAGGGACAATAAAGTAGTTAAAACAACAACAACAACAACAACAACAACAACAAAACACCGTTATACCCCGTCTTTACTGACAACAGTGAGCCTTAGAAGCACCAAGGAGTGGGTGGGTAGAATGACATGAAATACTCGTAATAATGTTTTATTATCACCATTACTATACTTATATTTCGTATCTAGACCACAAAAATATCATGCCATTTAATAATAATAAGAATAAGAATAAGAATAATAATTTGTACTTATATAGCGCAAATTCTCATAGAGTGAGTCAATGCGCGTACTCCCGCATTTATGCCAACAAATATGCAAACACACACACACACACACACACACACACACACACACACACACACACACACACACACACACACACACACACACACACACACATACACAGAGAGCAGCAGCAGCAGTAGCAGCAGCAGCAGCAGCGGAATGAGACGGAGGCAAGCGGACCTAGTCGAAAGCCAGCCGGAATAGATACGTTTTCAAGTCAGACATGAAAAAGATCTATGTTCGATAGGTCTCTCAGCCCGGCAGGTAGTGCGTTCATGAGTGACGGGGCAGCGAAGCTAAACGCTCGCTCGCCTATTGTTTGGAGGTTCCGGCGAGAAACTTTTAACAGTTTTTCAGACGAAGAACGAAGAGTGCGTGCTATTGGCTGGACTGTGAGGGAGTTTGAAAGGTAGGCCGGAAGAGTTCCTTCGAAGAAGCGAGAACCACAGAGCTTAAAGGAATTGAAACGCTGTTCGCTGGTGATTCTAACATAAGTCAGGACGTTTCTTTCAGGAGAAAAACTTAACTGGCTGATTTCTTTTTTTTTTAATTCTGTTTTTGGTATTTGTACATATATATATTTATACCACTCTACCACTATTATAAGTCATAGTATAAATTCCATAATTCACCACTTGTGGTATAACATTGTACCCATGACAACCTGGCGGGAATTTTATGGCTGTACAGGTCTATAAAGAGTGAACATGTATTACCCCTAGCAGTGTTCCAGCTGTGTGTTCTGGTGAAAGGATTTACGTCACGATATGACGCGAAATGGGACTAAAGAATAATTTACGTCACGACATGACGTAGTTCGACTTCGTACGGAAATGGGGACGAAGGAGCTTTGCCAGTCGCTTGACGTGGAATTGTTGATCTTTTGCTGCGTTTTATCAACAAGCGGTCGTGTTTGTGATAAGCGTAAGCCTGTCTGTGTGTGTGTCTCTCTCTCTCTGTCTCTCTGTCTCTCTCTCTCTCTCTCTCTCTCTCTCTCTCTCTCTCTCTCTATATATATATATATATATATATATATGTATAATTATATAGTAGGTCTCAGATAGAGGAATATCCGATATTATAGGAGCTTATCATATTTGAAGATTGTGGTTATGCACATGTACATTATACACAGATAAACGAAGTGACATGGTGAATACATCGTGTATCATAACCAACTCCTACTAGTTATGGAGAGAGAGAGGGAGAGAGAGAGAGAGAGAGAGGACTGACCGATTTCATATTGAGCGTTGACATAGAACCAAGGATAGCAGCCCTGTTTGTTGTAGACGCTTCTGCTGTCAGATGTCAGACCGTAGCCTTGGTTCAGTGTGCACGACTGACGTAAATAGTAACTGGCCATTCTCACTGACGACAACGTTCCAATAAGGGGCTTGCATTCTGTCCGCTCAGAATTCGAAGACGCACATTGAATTCCGAAATTCATCGGCCAGGATCCTGAAATCAGAGAGACAGTCAGGTAGGGTGGATGTTTGAGGGTTTAACGTCTTTCTTTTTCCACCACATATGGGTGATATTAAAAAAAGTAACAGCAGGACAGCGAGAAACAGGCCAACGCAAATATTCGGCCCCGGTCGGGAATCAAAGAGAGACGATCAGAGTTTGCGTAATGTTCTACAATTATATCATACAGATTACAACCATACATATACATTTCCTGCAAAACACAATGGCGGGTGAAATGGGTGTGTGTTTGAGGGTTTAACCCTCCTTTTCCACAACGTATGGGTGATATCACAGACGGGACAACGAGAAAAATATCCAGCACAAGTATTTGACCCAAGCCGGGATATGAACGCACGAGCCAAGCATTAAAAATCAAATGCTTTATCACTCGGATATCCTGGCTCCCTGGAAAACACAATGACAACGTCTGTGCTATAATTTTGACTACTTTATTATCCCATTCGGGAAATTCGGGCTACTTCCCCCCCCCCCCGGGCAGGAAGCGCGTCTCCGCGGTGCAGCGCCACCCAATACCTATCCTAAATATTTTTTAAAAACAATTTTGCAATTTTGCTGGGGGAGGAAAGCCGGATAACCCGACGAGCAGCCCGGCAGCCAGGAAAAACCGGTATCACATATCACAAGCTCGACCTGGGCTCGAACCCACGCTTCATCACCATGACATTGGTGACGGCCGTTCAGTAGCGCAGCGGCTAAATCCGACGCGCTACCTATTAGACCACCGCTCACCCCGCTATCAGGTCGTGAGTTGGAATCCTGGCTGGGGCCAAAGAAATAAAATGAAATAAAACAACTGACCAGGTCTCACTAACGCCTCCACATAAAAGATACCACGACATCCGTCAGTAACAAACACGCTTTGCTTGTTAGGTGTGACTCCGTACGTCTGTCCTTTAATGCAAGGGTCTGAGGATTGTTGATACATGTAGTACACGTTCCACAGTTCCATGGATGGGGCACACTCGCTTCCCTTGTCGTTGCTTGACTCACAGTGAATGCGTAGGTTGTGGAACACTAGATAAAAGCGAAAATGGCGGGCTGGTTTAGCAGTAAAGTATTGAAAATGGTTACAGCAAGAACAACGACAACAAAGCAGAAACAAACTGAAATACGATACAAAACAGAATACAAAACGAAACAAACACACAACAACAACAACAACAACAACAACAACAAAAACAAGAAGCACCAAACAACAACAACAAGCACCAAACACCCCCCCCCCCCCAACCCAACAAAAAAGAAAAAAAACAACACAAACAACACCAACAACAACCAAAACAAACAAACAAACAAACAAACAACAACAACAACAACAACAACAACAACAACAAAACCCATATAGCCAACAAAACAAAACAAAACATTAAAAACAAACGGAAAACAAAAACGAAAAAAGAAAAACAAAACAAAACAACAACAACAACAACAGCAACAACAACAAAACCAAGAAACAAAGAGGAAGCACACACCAGACACAGTTCATAATTAAACTCATCTCATTAACACGCCGACAAGTCTAATCATCAATAATCATATAATGTCATACGCCCAAAATATTGACCATCTAAATTCAATCATAAGATTAATAGTAAGTCGTGTTTTCCCTTTTTTTTTTCCAAAAAACAAAAAAAAAAAGGAAAAAAAAGAAGAGATGTGTACATGTGATATATTCCAAAAAAATTCAAACACCACAGTCACAGACATACCTAATGCTTTTGTCGAAGCGACAAAACACATTGCAATCAGCAGCAGCTGGGTTCTGCGCCAGTCTCCTGATGAAGATAAGCAAATAAAATTCAAACTCAAGATTCAAGACGCTTCAACAGTCTATAATGGAGATAGGCATTTCGCCGCTGATAAACCCATCAATGAGTAATCGAGTGAAAAAAACTGTTGTTGCATGATTAGCATTCTCAGTAGAGTCAAGTCAACTCGTTTATTCTTGACCCTCGATGGGCATTAGAAAGAAAAACAACAAGGAAAAAACACAAAACACATACGTCGACGCTAACGATGCATACTGCATACCAGCTTCAATCACGAAAGCGCTTAAACAAAAATAAGAGAGAGAGAGAGAGAGAGAGAGAGAGAGAGAGAGAGAGAGAGACAGAGACAGAGACAGACAGACAGACAGACAGACAGACAAATGATAACGATAACGATAACGATCCTGTATTTTACAACGGAAGAAGTTATAGGCATACAAAGACCATTTTCAAACTTGCCGTTGCTACACTACCATAAAAAAAATGAAAATAACAAAATGAAGAGATGGAGAAAAAATTACATAATAACAGGAAATCGTACACAAACACAAGCACACAGTTATGCGCGCGCTCGCGCGGCAAGTATAATAATACACAAAATCATGATATCAGTTATGATGTACATATTCATGGGACTAGAGCAGGTGTGTCGTTGTTTATGTAAATTGCGTGACAGAAAGAGACAGAGACAGAGAAAGTGCTTTGGAGTTTAACGTCCTTTTCCACCGCGTAAGGATGATATCAAAGACAGGGCGACGAGAAAAAAGGCCAGTACAAACATTTGGCCCCAGCAGGGATTGGAACTTACGACCCGAGCATTGAGAATCCACCGCTCTACCATTCGGTTATCCCGGCTCCCCGAGACAAGAGAGAGAGAGAGAGAGAGAGAGAGAGAGAGAGAGAGAGA
>JACVVK020000268.1:842500-845000 GCA_018292915.2 Batillaria attramentaria
AGGGTCGGTCGGTGGTCTAGTGGTTAAGAGACTTGTCACCAATGGTAGAGCGTTGGACTTCTAATGGTCGGGTCGTGAGTTCGTATCCGGTTGGGGCCAAATATTTGTGCTGGCTTTTTCACCGTTGCCCTGTCTTCGATATCACCCGTATGTGGTGGAAAAGGACGTTAAGCCCCCACACGCCCACCCTCCCACCCCAAAATCAGCTGTTGTCCCCTTATGCAGGAGATCATTACATATTCTGCATGTTGTTTTCTTGACATAGTTACGATAATACAATAAAAGGACCTGAAACGTACAACACGATGCAATCAAGTTGCCAAAATTATAGGGTACTGCAAATGCGTAGGGAATGGCTTATGTGTTTATCCTCACAGTTTTAATCCACACGATGAATTAATACTGCACCCTTTGATGTTAACGAGAGATACATTAAAAAACAAACAAAAAACAAAAAAAAACACCAAACAACCAAACAGAGGAAACAATTTGGTTGTCACGGTTTCACGATCAAAGAAGGGCAGTCTTTCATGAATGGTTTCATGTCTTGTTTCAAAGGAGGAGGAGGAGGCGTAACAATATTACAGACAGCGTTGGTGATAATAGTGGGTGGGTGTTTGGGGGCTTAACGTCCTTTTCCACCACATACGGGTGATATCAAAGACAGGGCAACGATGAAAAAGCCAGCACAAATATTTGGCCCCAGCCGGGATACCAACTCGCGACCCGAGCATTAGAAGTCCAACGCTCTACCATTCGGCCACCCCAGCTCCCCGGTGATAATAGTACTCTTTAATTTAAATATATAAGTGGCATCTATGTCGAACCAAAACAAGTGTAACTCTTAAAAAGCCATGCAAAAATCGCAATTTTACTTGAAATCTTCAGATCACTAGAAGCCACTTCAAGCCACTATTATGCAATCTGCAGCGGTCTGGGGACTAACGGGGAAGGCCCATGCCTTGCGTAATAGTGGCTCCTACTGGTGTGCAGTGGCTTGTTCTTTTTAACCAGTCTAACACAGAGTGGGTATCGGGTATTCGGGTTCGGGCTCTGAAGAGATCACAAGAAGTGAAACAATTCACAATGAAAGCTGCTAATAGCGATTGTGGGAACCAGTCTGTCACTGCCCATCCGAAAATGCGCCGTGAAATTGCAAAGCAAGTAGTCTGTGGTCCTAAGTTTCAGCAGGCCAAAAGAACACAACTGCACGAGGTCTCAAAATGCCTATTTGTTCCCTATTAACCTCAGACATCATAGTCACTCCTAAAAATGCTTCAATCTAGAAACAAAAATTACCATGCACAGACCATTCAAGGGCACGCGCCTGACAGGAGTTAAAAAGAATTGAATGTCTCCTTTCCGCTCAGGCCTCATTGGAGTAATGCACGTCTACATAGTGTTCAGGCTAGAAAGCCAGTTCACACAAATCCAGCGACCCAGGAAGTGTACAACGAATGTTTTTATTACACCAAGTACAGCAGTTTGCTGTGACTTCCTTGTGTGATTGTGGTCGGTGAGCAAAGCACATCGCTACAGCGTCAAGCGAGGGTGTTGTGTGCTGCACGAGAAGACTATAGCCACTGCGATCTTTCTCGTTCAGTGTCAAAACGCAAACTGCGCTGTGGAATCATCATCATCATTTATTTAGCTTGCTTTACGTCCTATGGCTTTTAACCCTTAAGGACAAGTTGTTCCTGGCATGTGTCTTCGGCTGCTTGGCTGGGCGAGTGACTTTGGGGTGGATATGGGCTGTTTTGCTTTGCTTTGTGCGATGTCAGAGGTTCTCTGCCTGGGTCTCAGATGCCTGGTCTGGGTTGTTTTTCAGTGCCTCGGTCTGTTCTGTCATCCGTGCTTTTGCCTTAGCTGTGGAATCAGGCTGCCCTTCGCTTTTAAAGGGCCGGGTTTCAGGGACGCTGAAAATTCTGTATCTGTGGCAGAATTGACCGTTTATTTTCCATTTTTTTTAAAAACCAGTGTTCGTGGCATTATGTTGAGATTACAGTGAGTGAGTGAGTGAGTTTTTAGGGCTTAAAGCCGCGCAAACCACTAAGATTAATTCGCGGCTGAGTGTGCCTGCACTACATGAAAAAAACCATAAATGTAACGTTGGACAAAGGATGCAAACTGGTCTACGGGGCGGTATAAGCCCAAGACATGCAGGAGACGCTGCACCTTCATGCTAATTTCTCGAACTCCCGATTACAAAAAAGCGTAGAAAACAAATAGCAATCACAACTATGTAAAACAAAGATAAATACTAAGCGCATATACAGCAAATATTGCAACTTATCATCTCCTAGGCGCAATAAACCAGTTCGCAGCATATGCCTAACATTACTTATTCCTAGCTACTGGTAGTGCAGACGTGGTTGAGGGGCTTAAAAAGAAGAAATATAGATGAAAGGGCCGAACATAGAAATCAGAAGAGAGATGAGAGGAAGGACAGAGCGGCTAAATTCGGGAGGTTTCAAAGAGAAAGAGACACAGACCTTTAACG
>JACVVK020000268.1:847500-855000 GCA_018292915.2 Batillaria attramentaria
CGTGTATACATTTAGAGCTCGTTCCCCGGGGATAGGCGACCTGTTATGATGATGATGATGATGATGATTATACACACAAATATCAAGTATGCACTTCAAAAATCCCACGTCCATTTTTCGAAGAAGGGTACCCTGTGGCCGGTGGCGAGGAAAACAGAAATACTGACGCACGCACCAGAGTGAATAGCAGGGTGGTTTGCAGCGCTTAACGGCAGCAGGCTTTCAAGGCTTCAGGGCTGCCACTCTTCCTCCTGTGGGAGGATTTCCGGCTTTTTGAACCGGCTGTGAAGAGATTTCCTGCTTTTTAAAGCGTTTTTCCGGCTTTTCCGGCCAAACAAATCGCGAGTCTGTGTCTATCGCTGGACCGTCGGCCTTCCCGGGTAAGGTGCATTTTGCGCCTCATATTCTCATATTCAGGGCTGCCACTCTTCCTGTTGTGGCAGGATTTCCCGCTTTTTGAACCTGTTGTGGAGAGCTTTCCTGATTTTTGAACTGGTTGTGAAGAGCTTTCCTGCTTTTTTTATCCCTGCTTTTTAAAGGTTTTCCTGCTTTTCCGGCCAAAAAATCGCGAGTCTGTGTCTATCGCTCGACCGTCGGCTTTCCCGGTGTAGGATCCGGTCCGGTCCCCCCCTCTGAAGTAGTCCCCCGGGGGACCAATTCGTGGCAAAAACTGCTCTATAATGGTCCCCCCTTGCAAAGAAATAAACCTAAATTCATCCACGATGTTAGATGACATTTTTCTGAGTTGAAATTCGAGAATCCTGTATTTATTGTTGCTGTTTGGGTGAGCCTGGAGACGGTGTTTTGTTTGTTTATTTGTTGCTTTTTATGTGTATCAGACAACAGTTATATTCAGAGAACACACACACACACACACACACACACACACACACACACACACACACACACACACACACACACACACACACACACACACACACACACATGCTGATCTAGAAATGTTCCTGACACTTATAAGAAATTAAAAAGTAAATAAAACGCTACAACACTTTGCTTAGAGCAGTTTCGGGGGACTACTTCAGAGGGGGGACCGGACCGGATGCTACACCGGGTAAGGTGCATTTTGCGCCACATATTCTCCGGGTACGTCAGCACGCTGCCCTCCCCCCCCCCCCCCCTTGCTTTTCACTTCCTTCGGGCAAAGTACTTTCCTGGTTTTTAAAGCGTTTTCCTGCTTTTCCGGCCAAAAATCATCGCGAGTCTGTCTATCAGCACAGCACCCGACCGCCGCCGCACCCCCACCCCCCACCCCCCACTCCCGCTTTTCACTTCCTTCGGGCAAAGTCCTTTCCCTGGTTTTTAAAGAGTTTTCGTGCTTTTCCGGCCAAAAACATCGCGAGTCTATGTCTATCAGCACAGCACCCGACCGCTGCCGCACCCCCCCCCCCACCCCCCATCCCCACCCCCCATCCCCCCACCCCCGCTTTTCACTTCCTTCGGGCAAAGTCCTTCCTTCCTTCCACTGGCTCCCTGGAGACTGGCTTTCCTGCGGCTTCGTCCTCCATCCCTGTGGCGCCATATGAATTTTAGAAGAGATGGATGTGTGCGCAGAGGAGAGTACTACCATGCCATAAAGACCATAATAATAATAATAATAATAATGAGTATTGTATAGGCGCTTTAACCCAATTTCGTGAATCGGCTCAAAGCGCCGCGAACTGAACCCAACACGCACGCTCACGTGAATCACACGCATTCTCTCACACACAACTGGACATAAACACATTACAATCACGTGGTGCGAAGGGTCAGCTCAGCCATTTCCCGTAACTTTTTTTTTTTTTTTTTGCAGGCGGATCGAGCCGAGGACAGGTGCTGCAGCTGCACGGACTCCTGCTTGCAATGCTGTCTGTCATCATCGTCTCGAAGGCAGAAGGTGAGATGGCTGACGGTTATTTGTGGGTTTACATCCTAATAAAATTGATGCCAAATACGGGACAGCGAGAGAAAAGCCAGAATCAGGATTCGAACTCACGGCCCGAGCACTGAGTGCCGAATGCTCTTACAGCTTGGCTATATTCCTGCTCCCCGGCAGAGGAAGAGACGCGTTGTTTGGTTGGAGTTCTTTAGTTAGTTAATTATGTAGGGCTTAACGCCGCGCAAAACCCTAACTAACTAACTAACTAACTAACTAACTAACTAACTAACTAACTAACTAAACTCTAATAAACAAGAATGCAAATCCTAATTACACCCCCCCCCCAAAAAAAAAACACAAACACAACAACAACAACAACAACAAAAACAAAAAAAACATAAATAAATAAAACAAACAAAACAAAAACAAAAAACAAAACAAACAAACAAACAAACAAACAAACAAACAAACAAACAAACAAACAAACAAACCAAAGGAAAAAAAAACCCCACCAGATCCCAACCAAAACTAAAGAAAGAAAGGAAGACATTACACAAATAAGCAACCCCCAAAAACAAACAAACAAACAAACAAACAACAAACAAACAAACAAACAAACAAACAAACAAAACAAAACAAAAACCCCAAAAGACAAAACAAAACAAACAAAAAAAACAAAACCAAAAACCCACCCCCAAAAAACAGAACAAACAAAAAACAAACCAAAAGACCCACAAACAAACAAACAAAAAACAACAAACAACAAACAAACAAAACAAAAGGGACAAGAAAACAAAACCAGTACTAAACTAAATAAATAAAGAAAGAAGAAATGACACTATAAAACATAAAAAACCAATATATTAAATCAAATAAAACAAATAAAAAATATCAAATGAATGGATAAATAAAATGAAATAAAATAAAGAAACAATCTGCATAACCTCATATACAGGAACCCCCGTTTCCTCGATACGACTCGTGGGCGGCAGGTCACAGTATGATGGAGTCCTGCAAGTGTACTCGGGAGGGAGGTGGGGCACCGTGTGTGATGACTCGTGGACATCCAGGGAGTCTCAGACAGCCTGCAGAATTCTGTTTGGATCCGGGTCAGTTGTCCTTTCGTTGTATTGTCCGTTTCCTTCATATTAATGAACTGAAATAAATTTAATGTTGACTTTATTAATGTGTTGTTGGTTGTTGCTGTTTTTGTTGCTGTTGCTGTTTATGGTATGCTGAGATCAGACCACTCAAATCTTCGTATCATTGAAACTGTAATACCGCAAATCAAGCCTACCCCACGACACAAATTCAGGTCACATGGCTTTCATATCTAAAACTGAGCACTACGTGTGTGCTATGGGCCCAGTGGGGAGGCTGTTGCCACACAGCCGCGATTCACCCACTTCACGGGTGCGACTTTGGGGGTGCTTCCCTTGGTATGACACGTCTTATGATGTGGATGATTACACGGTCGGCTCCCCTGGTGCCCTAGTTCCCGGGCCCGGTTAACGCCGGGATATTTATGACAGGAAGCTTGGAATGCGGCCCTGTCCCCGCAGTCCCAAACCACACGGAACTCCATAGCATCATCTTACCATCATTCTTATCTCCATCATCATGCATAAAGAAATGCCCCAGCTTTCGAGCCCTCCGTGGATTCCACCCATCACCTGGGAGGAACACCACCGGAACTGGCAAAAAGAGGTTGGGGAGGCAATAAATAATAAATAAATAAATAAATAAATTTTTAAAATGGAGCACTACGGCAACTTACGCTGCTGTGTAACTACTCGCTCTTTTGGAGGGGGTGGGGGTGTGTGGTAGGGGGGGGGGGGGAACCTCCATTTAACAGTGTACACGGAAACGAGGCTATGAGTAATTTCGCCACCAGCGCTTAAAATATGAAGCAAGAAGATGCCTAAAAAAAAAAAAAAAAAAAATGTCCTGTCTTAGCATTGTATCAAAAGATGCTCCATCTTTGGATAGCAAACTGACATTTCATCACATTCGATCTTTGTCGCGGACATTAATGACAACAAGAATTCGACTCACAATAAAAGTTGAGCAGCATCTAGTATACATTTGACTTTGTAACAAACAGGACGCCAAAGGCAGGAACACGGGCAAATGGTTTGACACAGAATTCCTCTGTCTGTTATCTGCCAATTTGTTTTCGTACAGATCCTGTCAAGCAGGATCTCGTTTCTTGTTCTTAGAAACTAGACAGCAGCTTTGGAGGATTAGAAACGCATCTGCTGCGCTGAAAAGAAGGGTAATGCAATTTCCGCTGCCGCTTAGAAATTAATTACCCCTGAAATTATCCCTCTATTGTGTGTTGTGCATATCAAACTGCAGGTGGCGCAATCTAGTATTTCTGTGGACAATACGGTAATGTCGGATTATCTTTCTTGACAATTATTTATCTTGTATGTTTTTGTGTGCAATCTCCGCCAGCAGCTTTCGGCGGATTTGAAAGACAACATAAAATGCGTTCACCAAAGGGTATCCATTTCAGTCATGTGTATCGTCACTGCTTAGGAATGTTAATTAACTGTCCCTCTGTTGTGTGTTGTGCACATCACATTGCGCATCTGGTATTTCTGTGGACAGTACGGTAATGTCGGATAATCTTTCTTGACAAAATTAATGTGTATCTAGTATTTCTGCAGTCTCTGAGAAAATTGATGTGCATCTAGTGTTTCCGAATGCGGACAATCCGGTAATGCTGGATATTCAACTTGGCAATTGTTTAGTCAGCTAGTGTTTTTGCATGCGCATGCGCCGGTAATGCAGCATTATCTTACTTGACATGCGGCTGAATGTAAAAGAGACACCCTTGTTTACCCGTGGTTCCCGGATGTCAGAATATACTGTCACGACTTGATATCCGCGTCGCGCTTATTTCTTTTTTCTTGTTGTGTTGCATGGTTTTTGTTCAATGTTGATTTATTTGGATAATCCAGGTCCTGCTCCCTCTCCCTTATGTGGTGGAAAAGGACGTTAAACTCCTAAACACCCACCCCCTACCCGCCGCCCTCTCTCTACCATTCACACGATTTCCAACGCTGTGTATCACTCGCTAAGTGTGCAGTGAGACAAAGAGTCTCTGGAAGATGCAAGCTTACACTGCAAAGTTCGGTCGCGCGCAAAAATCGGCACCCACTACAAAACTGAGCTGGTTCCCAGGAACTAGAAATTCTCCTTCGTGTAGTGGTTAGTACTTCGGATCGCGGACCGGGAGACCCGGGTTCGAGTCCCAGCCGAGGCAAGCGGGATTATTCGTACCTAGGTTGTCTCCTACCCAGAGCGGGTGTGCTATGGGCCCAGTGGGGAGGCTGTTGCCACACAGTCGAGATTCACCCACTTCACGGGTGCAACTTTGGGGGTGCTTCCCTTGGTATGACACGTCTTATGATGCGGATGATTACACGGCCGGCACCGCAGGTGCCGTAGTTCCCGGGCCTGGAAATGCCGGGATATTTATGACAGGAAGCGTAAAATGCGGCCCTGTCCCGCAGTCGCAAACCACACGGACCTCCTTAGCATCATCTTCCCATCATCCTCATCTCCATCATCAAGCATAAAAAAATTGCCTCAGCTTCCGAGCCCTCCGTGGATTCCAGCCAATACCAGGGAGGAATACCACTGGAGCCGGCAAAGAGTTGTGGCCAAAAGAAAAGAAAAAAAAAAATCTCCTCAGGAATTGAAACAAATATGCCATTTAAAAAGTGCCTAGTTTCTCTCTCACTACTCTAGAAATCTGTTTCGAGAAAAGTGCAGTTTCATGTTTAGCTGAAGGTTGAATAGTTCGTGAATGGTTTTTATAAGCGTGAGTGCTTTGGGCTTTACGGATGTGTGTTTGTTTGTGGGGGTGTGTGTGTGTGCACTTGTGTGCAAGATTTCCTTGTGTGTGTGACTCAGGCTTCTGTTAGTGCAAGTTTTATTTTTTTATTATTATTATTATATCTTATTACTATTTTTAATGGTGGCCTGTAATTTTTCTTCTGGAATTAATAAGGTAATTTGAAATTGATTAGATGCAAAGTTTGTTCCGACAAATGACTATGTTGTTTTCAAAGCGGCCATTTCAGGCGCAGTTTGTCCTATGTAACTTTACACACACAGAGATTATGTTAGGTTTGGCAACTGATAACGGTCTTTTTACGTACTTCACAGATACACTGGCGATCTCCGACGTGCCAGCCTGTATCCAACACAAACCGCGCCAATCCTGATGGACGACGTGAGATGTACTGGGCGCGAGACAAGTCTGCTGGACTGTCAGCACATTACCAGTCACAACTGTGGTCATCATGAAGATGTGGCTCTGAGATGCTCAGGTATAGGTGACGATTACGACCATGTTTTGTGATTTCCCTGTTGGCTTTGTGACTTCCCCGACTGAATTATTTTTCACATGAAATTTGGAAGATCTAGAGGGCTGGTGAAATGTCGGAAGCAGTGACGATACTTGCAGATTTCGTCTGTGAACCAAACATTTGACGTCAGCCTCACGCTGCTCGTCTGACAGATGATACTTCTTCATATCTTGTGATTTTCTTGAACATTGCTTTTGTGACTTCCGTGACTGAAATAATTTTTACATAAAATCTGGAAGATCTAGAGAGCTGGTGAAATGTGGACTTGAATGCCTTGCAATGTTCTTACGAAATTGCAAAACTGGAACTTTTTTGACCGGCGCTTCTCGCAGAGACTTGAAAAAAATATGTTTGTCTAAAAGCTCTGTTATTCTAAATACTAAAGCTGTAATAGTGCAGTAGTTCATGCCATATCTGCAATTGTCACATGTGACAAAATTGCCGGAATGACGAGTAATGTGAAGGAGTCTTTTCATAGATATTCGGCCTTATATGCAAACCACCCCTACCTCAGAAATATATTTTTTTTTTACACAAAAACCTGTCAGAGCTACAGAGCTGTGCTACGAATACAGGCAGTATAATTGGATGATCTTCCCAAGTTCAGAAAATGAGCCATTTGAACAACTGTTTCGTAAAAATACGTAACATGACCGATTTCTTTAAATGATCGACAATTCTTCTAAAATGCGGTAGGATAAAAATCGTGAAAGGTAGGTCTGAAGAATATGACTTCCCATTTTATCTCAAAGTAAAAAAGGCCTCCAACGAGATGGTTTAGGAGATAGCCATCATTACATCAGCCCACACACACACACACACACACACACACACACACACACACGCACACACACACACACACACACACACACACACACACACACACACACACGTCTCACAACTCCCGCCAAAGAGAACGCAGCAGCATAGTGTGCACGCGAGGTGTCTATGACGCAGATTTCGTTACGTCACTGTGTGCGCGAAAGTATGTATTGTCTGGAGAAACGTCACAGTCTTGCTTTTTATCACTGAAACTTGCTGCTGCTCGCAGCGAAATCTGCCCCATCCCATAAAGTTGTTTCTCTATAGGCTCTTTAGGCTATAGGCTCGAAGGCTCTTACAAAATAAAATCGTCGTGATTTGAATTAATTGTTTGAAAGAATATGAATTTAAATATATTTGAATGAAGTTGAATTGAACTGTCGCCAACACTGGGTTTTGATCCTAATACAGTCTGTG
>JACVVK020000268.1:860000-865000 GCA_018292915.2 Batillaria attramentaria
ACACACACACACACACACACACAGACAGACACAGACAGACACAGACACACACACACAGACACAGACACACACACACACACACACACACACACACACACACACACACACACACACACACACACACACAAAGAGCAACCAACACAAACTAACAAAAAAAACCAAACAAACAAACACCCCCCCCCCCCCATTTCAAACAAGCAGACAAACAAACAAACATCACCACCACCACCACCACCACCGCCACCACCAACAGAAACAACAAAAACAACAAATACAACAACAAATCAAAACATAAACCAAAAAACCAAAACAGCAACAACAGCAACAAAAGCAACAACAACAACAACAACAACAACAACAACAAAAAGTAAGAACCCGTCGTGTACATGTATACGCTTTGGTTCAGTTTCTTGTATTTCGCCCAAACTAGCTTTTGATCTTCATAGATTGTTAACTCTCGTTTTATACAAACGTCAGCTCCTAGGCCCTCTACCACCATACGACTCGTTAGCGGCAGCACACAGTATGATGGAGTCCTGCAAGTGTACTCGGGAGGAAGGTGGGGCACTGTGTGTGATGACTCGTGGACATCCAGGGAGTCTCAGACAGCCTGCAGGATTCTGTTTGGATCCGGGTCAGTTGGTGCTACAATTATCGAAAATGTTCCTGTGAGGTTATTTGTCCAAATGTTCATATCCAGTGTAGTTTGTTCTTAACACACACACACACACACACACACACACACACACACACACACCACAACACACACACACGCACGCACGCACGCACGCACGCACGCACGCACGCACGCACGCACGCACGCACGCACGCACAGAGGAAGAGATTATTATAGGTATGACAAATCAGATCGGTCTCCTCTGCTATACAGTTATACTGGCGATCTCCGACGTGCCAGCCTGTATCCAACACAGACAGCGCCAATCCTGATGGACAACGTGAGATGTACTGGACGCGAGACAAGTCTGTTGGACTGTCAGCACATCACCAGTCACAACTGTGGCCATAATGAAGATGTGGCTCTGAGATGCTCAGGTTCAGGTGAAAAAAAATCACCATGACAATGACGACGACGACGACGATGATAATGACTTTTACTGATGATGATGATGATGATGATGATGAATAACAGTAACTATTGAGTAAGTGAGTATTGTGTAGGTGCTTTACGTAATTTCTTTAACTGACTCAAAGCGCCGTGAGCTGATCCCATCACCCACGCTCACGTAAACCACACGCATTTTCTCACACAATGGACATGCCCTTCCTAACTGTAATTGTAAGAATAACAGTAGCTTACGAATAGATGTTTTGTATCTTTATGAAGCCAGCACTTTGATTGATCGTAATACCCTTTTTACTCTCGTTACTTGGGGGGAGCCGGGATAGCCGAATGGTAGAGCGTTGGACTCTCAATGCTCGGGTCGTGAGTTCGAATCCCGGCTGGTGCCAAATATTTGTTCTGGCCTTTTTCTCGTTGCCCCGTCTTTGATAGCGCCCTTATGGGACGTTACACCCACCCACCCTTTCGTTACTTTTTTGTTGTTGAAATGTATTTTAAACTGTCGTATTCTGGAAATGCCAGATTCAACGCCATCTACCCCAGTCCGACTCGTGGGCGGCAGCACACATGATGGCGTCCTGCAAGTGTACACCAGAGGGAGGTGGGGCACTGTGTGTGATGACGCGTGGACATCCAGGGAGTCAAATACAGCCTGCAGAATTCTTTTTGGATCGGGGTATGCTGGTACTTAATTTATTACATGTTCCTGTGACATTTGTCCATATGTCCATTTTTGACGTAGTTTGTCGTTTGTAAACACGCACGAAGATTACAGCAGTCATGGCAGATGAATACGGTCTCCTTTACTCTACAGTTATACTGGCGATCTCCGACGTGCCAGCTTTTATCCAACACAGACAGCGCCAATCCTGATGGACGACGTGAGATGTACTGGAAGCGAGACAAGTCTGCTGGACTGTCAGCACATCACCAGTCACAACTGTGGTCATAATGAAGATGTGGCTCTGAACTGCTCAGGTATGGGCATCGATGAAGATCATGGCGCTGATTATGATGAAGATGGAGATGATTAGTTGTATAAGCATCACATGGGCCAAACGTTATATTTTCAGTAATAGGAATAAGTATACGATACCAACGGAGATTGTAATTTTAACTACTGTTGAATGTGTGAATTAGCAGTTATTCCCCATCAAGATGTGGGATGCCGACGAGTATTTTGATCCAAGACGCAAATCAACCCTGAGCTTTAGCGAAGGGTTAGTTGCGTCTTGGATCAAAAATAATACGAGTCGGTATACCACAGCTTGATGGGGTGTAAATGCTTTATCATCCTTTTTTGGGGGTCCAATTTATGGTATATTTTGAACGTTTATCCTAGTAAAAACTGACAGTCGACAGCGGCTGCGCATAGCAGACGAACGAGTTTGTTCGTCGGCAGAGCACGACGCCGACAGAGTAAAGTGCGCCTTTTTATGCTGGCAAGACGGTGTCATTTCTCTCATGAACACTCAAATCCTAACAAAAACCCAAGTTTTAAACTTCCACTAAAGACAAAAACAAACATTCTAACGCTTTCAAGGAAATGTAAATTGCGAGGTGAATGCGAAACCGATCAAGAACAGCTCAGTCTGTTCACGCTTTGCACGATTAGGGTCCGTTCGAGCGGGAATCTACCTGTCACGATTCTTCACGAAATATGGAAACTGTGTGAATGTGTATTCTAATATTTGTAGTACATGTACACCGATTAAAGTGTCCTTCCCCCAGAGCGTTGGACTCTCAATGCTCGGGTCGTGAGTTCGATTCCCGGCCGGTGCCAAATATTTGTCCTGGACTTTTTCTCGTTGCCCCGTCTTTGATATCATCCTTACGTGGTGGAAAAGGACGTTACACTCCCAAACACCCACCCGCGCACCCTCTCGTTACTTGGTTTTTGTTGTAATGTCTTTTAAACTGTCGTATTCTGAAAATGCCAGATTCAACGCCATCTACCCCAGTCCGACTCGTGGGCGGCAGCACACATGATGGTGTCCTGCAAGTGTACACCAGAGGGAGGTGGGGCACTGTGTGTGATGACGCGTGGACATCCAGAGAGTCTAATACAGCCTGCAGAATTCTTTCTGGATCGGGGTATGCTGGTGCTTAAATAATTACATGTTCCCGTGACATTTGTCCATATGTCCATTTTTGACGTAGTTTGTCGTTTGTAAATACGCACAAAGATTACAGCAGGCATGGCAGATGAATACGGTCTCCTTTCCTCTACAGTTATACTGGCGATCTCCGACGTGCCAGCTTTTATCCAACACAGACAGCGCCAATCCTGATGGACGACGTGAGATGTACTGGACGCGAGACAAGTCTGCTGGACTGTCAGCACATCACCAATCACAACTGTGGTCATCATGAAGACGTGGCTCTCCGATGCTCAAGTACAGGTGACGAAGGATTTCACGATAATGATAATGAAGACGATAATGTTGATCAATATGATGATGATGATGATGATGATGATGATGAATAACAGTAACTATTGAGTAAGTGAGTATTGTGTAGGTGCTTTACTTAATTTCTTTAACTGACTCAAAGCGCCGTGAGCTGATCCCATCACCCACGCTCACGTAAACCACACGCATTTTCTCACACAATGGACATGCCCTTCCTAACTGTAATTGTAAGAATAACAGTAGCTTACGAATAGATGTTTTGTATCTGTATGAAGCCAGCACTTTGATTGATCGTAATACCCTTTTTACTCTCGTTACTTGGGGGGAGCCGGGATAGCCGAATGGTAGAGCGTTGGACTCTCAATGCTCGGGTCGTGAGTTCGAATCCCGGCTGGTGCCAAATATTTGTTCTGGCCTTTTTCTCGTTGCCCCGTCTTTGATAGCGCCCTTATGTGGTTGAAAAGGACGTTACACCCACCCACCCTTTCGTTACGTATTTTTTGTGGAAATGTATTTTAAACTGTCGTATTCTGAAAATGCCAGATTCAACGCCATCTACCCCAGTCCGACTCGTGGGCGGCAGCACACATGATGGTGTCCTGCAAGTGTACACCAGAGGGAGGTGGGGCACTGTGTGTGATGACGCGTGGACATCAAGGGAGTCAAATACAGCCTGCAGAATTCTTTTTGGATCGGGGTATGCTGGTACTTAATTTATTACATGTTCCTGTGACATTTGTCCACATGTCCATTTTTGACGTAGTTTGTCCTTTGTAAACACGCACGAAGATTACAGCAGTCATGGCAGATGAATACGGTCTCCTTTACTCTACAGTTATACTGGCGATCTCCGACGTGCCAGCTTTTATCCAACACAGACAGCGCCAATCCTGATGGACAACGTGAGATGTACTGGAAGCGAGACAAGTCTGCTGGACTGTCAGCACATCACCAGTCACAACTGTGGTCATAATGAAGATGTGGCTCTGAACTGCTCAGGTATGGGCATCGATGAAGATCATGACGCTGATTATGATGAAGATGGAGATGATTAGTTGTATAAGCATCACATGGGCCAAACGTTATATTTACAGTAATAGGAATAAGTATACGATACCAACGGAGATTGTAATTTTAACGTCTGTTGAATGTGTGAAATAATAATAATAATAATAATAATAATAGTGATAATAGTCAGTAATGTGTGTCGCCAGGAGTGGGCCGTAGTGCATTTCACTCGAGTTTTATTACTGTAACGCAGTAACAGATATAAATGATCAATAATACACAGTAATTGTAATTGAAAAACAGCAGTCGTGTACAGATACACGTTTTGTTTCAGTTCTTTCTTGTGGCCAACACTGCTTTTGATAGAAATACGTTTTTCTCTCATTCTTTGTAATGTCAGATCCCACGCCATCTACCCCAGTACGACTCGTGGGCGGCAGCACACATGATGGTGTCCTGCAAGTGTACTCGGGAGGAAGGTGGGGCACTGTGTGTGATGA